>VZTI01002164.1:142381-211766 GCA_013397865.1 Struthidea cinerea | reverse complement strand
AAAAAAAAAACAAAACAAAACAAACCAACAACGAGCTCAAGATATTATGTTATACTTCTACTTGGCTACTCATTCTTCATTAACTTGTTTTCTACCAGAATAACACTTGGATGGTGGCCTGGGCTGTAAATAAAACCATGTCAGTAAAGCTGCATAACCTGGATATTCGGCATACAATAAATACACTTCGGTTATACAAATGACATATTTTAGGTTAAGAGAAACACACACAAAACCACTTATTCTGACACATAAAAGATTATAGCAAAGATAATTCTTTTCTATTCCCATTCTTTGCCATAGACAATTCATTGCATGACCTGCATTGAACAGGGTTTATGTTTTCCTGATAGAAGTTACCTACTGTCACTACTATTGTTAGCAGAGCAATAGCCCTCAGGAGACAGCTGGTTAGGCAGGAACACCAGCACAACTATCATCAAGCATTGGAAATGCACTGGTTTGTTTTCACAGGGATCACACTTTGGCCAAGGAAAGGTAACTTTAAATGAAATCAGCATTATATGGCTCACCCTTCTCTCCAAGGGTTATTACACCAAGTTCACTGCTGCAGGACTGACACCCAAAACACCACTCTCCAGTATGGATAACATCCATAAAGCAATGCTTCTTACCTTTGCTTTCCTTGAATTAAAAAAAAAACAAACCAAACATACAAAGTGCCAGCTTTATTTTCTTAATGAAGTGACTAGATCCCTGCAGGTAAGCCATGAAAAGCTGTCCCTTCTGGGCTTCCAATTAAAAAAGTTACATACACACAGCGTAAGTTAAAGTCCTCAACTTGGTTTTAACTAGAAGCATCAACCCACATTCCAGCCCAGAAAGAAACCTGCAATGACCTTGAGTTATGTACATGCTTCAGCCAAGCCTCAAACTGCTCTCTGGAGTTGAACTCAAGTCATCAAGTTCATAGGCAAAAAAAATGTGGATCTGAGGAAAAAACCACCCAGTCCAGCAAGTCAGCTTGAACACACACCTCTCCCTGTCAGTCACGCACACCCCAGGGGGTATGGTCACACCACCCAAAGGTGACGACTGGTGGTTTTCTAAACAGACGCCAAAACACAAACCATTGGAAATCTGAACATCCCCCTTTTCCTTACGGTGCTGTTAAACTGTCTTGAAAGGGACACAGGTGGGCACTGCTGGTTTGTGGAGTTTAAGGTGATAACGCATTTTGTAAATAAACTGGAAATGTCAGTTCATATACAGGAGAAGTACACACATTTTCCTTGGAAATCTGCTGGCAGTGGCATCTTTCACTCCAGTCACTGCAAGTTTTTCAGATGCATTCTCTCAGTTCACTGATAATGCTTCCCCTAAAATAATTAAGTGATAAAATTAGTTGTCCTTCTCTCTCAAGGGCACAAAGCTTTTCCTCCTTTGCAGCTTCCTAGCAGTTCAGGGAAAACTGAAAACAGTCACACACTACATTCAATACAAGTGAGGTTTTTTAACATAGTAGCTACATTTTGTTAGGTTAAAGGATAAAAATAAATTTCATTAAGAGAACTACAAGTGTATCTTAGATTAGGAAGACAGTTTGAGGGTCACAAAACATGCTTGTTCTGAAGTTAGCAAATTTACTTTGCAATTTATATAGATCGCTGCTAAAAACATCTGCAACTGCAAAAATGTACACAGCACATTTAAATATAGACTAAGCTTCAGGCTTTTACATCAGACCAGGTTACTGCACTTCTACAGAACCCTATTAGTGGACTGGGAAAGGATAGGCAGGCTGCTCTATTTTATATTAACTACAGGAACTGAAACTGAGTTTTATGAAATCTAAAGCCAGAAAGAATTTCTGTAACATCTAGTTAGATCATTAATATACCACAGGCTCTCAAGCCCTACCCAGACATTGCTGTATTGATCCCAAGGACTATAGCTAAATTAAAGCATTTCAGCTCTCAGAAGCCAGAACTATCAAGTGCCACAGGCAAAAACATCAGCAAGCTGCAAGGCCTCTGAAAAGGCAAGCTTTGAATTGATAATACAGACTCAGATCCTCATACACAGTCTACAGCACCATCCTTACCCAGAGGCAACAAAGGTTTCTCTCAACTCTACCTTTTGGGGGAAAAAACTCCTTCCTCAAACAAACCTGATGCTCTGTTTGGACCCAGACATGAACAAGAAACACCAGCCACTCACATAACAAAAATGAACCTTTGCACCCTTCCATCAGGGTACTGCTCCAGTGGAACTGAGAACTGCAAGCATATATGAAGGATTAAAACAGCAACAATGCTTAGCTACAACAAAACACCTTCCACCCACTGATTCTATTTTCTTTCACTGGACAAGCCAGCAAAGAATCACTTACACATGCAAAACCAAACAGAACCCTTTGGAGAATGTAAACTGTTTCTGTAAAATGTGAATGTAAAATGCTTCAGATTACAAACACAGACCATTGCAATTAACTTTTTCTTTTTTGCCACAATAAGGGAAATGAATTTCAGGTGGTTATTAGTACTCAAGCATGGAGAACATTCATTAAAAAATATTAACGCCAGATAAATTAATTTTTGCTTTTAGGAAGAATTTCTTGAATGCCCAAAGATTAGTTAAGCAACCAGTTCCTTCTCACTGCTCATCAATGCAGTGCTCAGTTCTTATTGAGAGACATTCCTTTCCCAGACTTGTTCCTGTTTGCTGAGCATTCCCCATTCCATGCTCAGACTCCTGCTAATAGTCAATCGTTTCTATTTTTCAGCCAAAAAACATCTGCCTAGGAATCCTTTAAAAAAAAAAAAAAAAAAAACAAAAAAAGCCCAAAGTATGTAAATCTGTCTTTTCTGTGAGAGAAAGTAACAGAAGCTGATTTAGATGTGCCTTCTCTATGAAATACTGATTATACTTTCAGCAAACAAACAAAATAACCCCAGTCTCAAGTGGAAATTTCAAGCTGAGGCAAACACTAATGCATGGAAAATTCCGCCAAAGGTTAAAGTCTCGTCAAAATCCTCAGGAAAAGAAAGCACTGAGCTATGACAGAAAGCATTGAGCAATTGTAATGAGAGGTATTGCTACTGTGCTGCTTATAAAATAGAAGATATTTTAAAATGTTCTAAGAATATTTGAGAAAAAGACATTAGTCATACAGAGTAAGGAGGTTGCAGGATGAATTACTTAAGAATGAAGGGTGATATAACAAGGAGTGTTGGTTTAATATTAGACTAGGACAGATTTTAATTAGAAGTCAAGAAAACATACACAGTGATGAGTCAACTGGACAGAGTACATCAGCCATGGAAGTGGCTGAGACATCAGAAAATGTGGTATTTCGTACCAGACTCTATGCAGGAAGAGGGCACACAAAAGGCAGGAGTTATTTCTACAACTTGCATGAAAGAAAGAAGCGTACAATATTGAAAAGCTCTTCCAGTCCTTCTAAGATACTAACAATGCTTCCTAAGACCTGGATATTGCCATGTTCTGAGCATGGAGGCTCCAATTCCAAAAGGCACTTCAACTCCTCTACTGTGAACATCCACGTTGCCCCAGATGACTGTATAGCAACTGTTCACTTTTTCACCAGGCAAACGCTACATCAAAATAAAGTCCAGAGGGTTCAACACCATTTGAAAGAAAGGAGGAAGAAATATAAATCCATTCACCCCATGTTATTCCACTTTACAGCCTGAATGAACCACACAGTACAAGAGAGTTCAGAAAGCTGAAAAACGAAAGACAAGGGGGAGATGATTTTTAAGAAAAACTTTCTAACAGCTCCTTAAGTAAACACGAACAACAGTATGCTACATTGTTTGAGATTCTACATGATCATGCAGATCTGGTTTGCTCGTGCTCTTTGAACTGTAGACACAGCAGTCTGCATCAGTGTACACACAGCAGCAAATCACCCAAAACACATGCTCACGTCCCTCACAGAATACAAATGAAGGTACATACATATTCAGGGCTTGAATACAAACCACTATCTGAAAGGTTCCTCTGCATATTCTTCACATCACCCTTCTGTCCTCATGTATAACAAAGCACAGACAGTCGAGAATGTCCTCAAAATTACAAGTTCACAGCCTTCAGAGTACTGCAAATTGAGCAACATTGCATAAAGCACTTCCAGTTGCTTCCTGCCTGACAGTGTAGCTTTTCCTGTGCTGGTTTGTGCTGCTGCTGAGGCTGTAGAGCATGTCATTTTTCCCTTTTAGCACTTTTTTAATCAATCTGCTCAGCCACATAAGTGGAAAGAATTAGCCATAAAAAAAATAAGTACGTTAGTTTTAAAAATGGGTTGGTTGTTTCTCAGTAAAACACAACAGACAAATAGGCACATTAAAATTTACTTATTTTCACTAGACTCAAATTTATCTTTATATCAATTTTCCTGTTTTAAGATAATACCATGCACTAGTGCTATCTCCTTGAAGTCTCTATTTAGTACCCAGGCAAGCTTTGAACTATCCTTCATAAATACTAGATGAAAAGAGTTCATCTAGGCAATCTCAGCTCATGGCTGCATTAATGATTACTTTTCAAATGAACTCTGGATATTTGCACTGAATGCTTAATCTCAGACGTGAAATATGAAGTTCTATATAAAATTCCTAATGCCTCCTTTCACATGAAAATTTGCAGGAGCAGGCATTAAAAACTGACATTTAGAGGCTGCCTCTTGCCTCCTCTCTGCCCTACACAGAGCAACACTTCTCCCACATCTACAGATCTCTGCTGTCCTTCAGAAAATCACTGATGTCCTTCAACCACACTGAGAAACTCCTGCAACTACCGAGAAACAGCCTTTGTGCAGGGCAACCTAACAAAAAACATTCATCCATCCATCCTTAATTCCTTCTTGGCTGGAGACTGCTTTATTTCAGCAGCTGGAAAGCAGGCATCACCACACCTGCAGCCTAACACCTGTACCTGTGCGTGGTCTCCGTGCAAAGCAGAATTATCTGTCCTGAGAAAGGTTTAAATGATCCCCTTACACAAGAGTTCAGTGTACCAGAGCTGTCCACATCTCTTCACACATCTTCTTTCCATGACCTCCTAACAAACTTCTGCAGCTTCATATAAAAGGGCACACTCCTGAACTTTTTCCATATTCATGCATAACAGCTATTAAGAATGTATCACTAAAACACAAATCTATGCACAGTATTGAGGTTGTGCCTCATCAGGGAAGTTCAAACAAAGCAGCAAAAGCATTTCAGGGATGACAGCAACAGAAAACTAGAGATATTTCCACTGCCACTTTCAGCCTTCTGCAGTCACAGGCTGCAATACACAGGTTCAGAATAGCTCACAGAGCATCCACACAACAAGCTGCAGTTCACAGGGGTTTCCAAGCACTCTATGAAGAGATCTAAACCTGCAACAAAAGGCCACAAGTGCCACAGGAAGAGAACCATAAGGGCATCACCAGTCCTCCTGTAGCAGCTATGGATTTGCCAGCGAGAACTTCCATACTCAACAAGTGGGCCAAAGATTCCTGCCATTCCAAGCTACACCAGATGTCCCCAAACCTGGTGGTCAAATTTAACCACAGGCATGTGGGCAAGACAAATCGACAAGGGATTTCACACCACTACAAGCAGAGGCTCATCTGTGATCCAGCAAACAACTGGCTTCTCACTGTGACCCATTCCTACTGCGAAGGAAAAAAAAAAAAGAGAAAAAGGAGAAAAATCATCCAGTCTTCTTTCAGAGCCTCCTGGAAATATCAAAATATTGAACACCCAAAGACTTGTATGAACACATGATATAATGGAAAATACTCAGCTAAGCAGGTGAAGCTTTGAGCATGTGTGAGACTCACCAAGAGAAGACATCAGGACCATGACAGTCTTTAAAACAGACTAAAATGTTCAAAGCACAGAGTAAGAGTGCCTTAGGCAATAGTTTACACCAAGAAACTTTGGACCCAAAGTTTTCTCCCCACTAGGCCACCTGCATTCACTGTGCTTGAACTAATTGTGACTGGGAAAGTAAACCAAGCCAAGGAATTGATCTGGCTAAAAAATAGCCTTGGGAAATGGGAACTTGGCTACAGCAAATATTGCTAAAGGCAGTACTGTATTAAATCAATTTAACATTCCATATGATAGACTAGACATAACTTGCAATTTCCATGACATGCTAAGTTTGTTATGCATTTTACCAACAGATCCATCTTTACCAGCACTTTGGACATCTTTAAACAGCTAAACAGCTTTGACTTTCATTCATTAAAAATCAGGCATACTCCTCCTTTTTTGCTTCCATAGTTACACCAAGTCATGTCTCAAGATGGGCAATGCTCAGTTAATGGGATTATTCACATACTTTAGCAGCATGCTTCACTGCTTTGAAAGACTGAACAATAACTCTGAATATGGCAAATTCCAGGACTTTCCAGCTGCCTTGGAAGCCCTGTGTCTGGTTCGGGTTTTAGATGGGATAAAGACCATTTTCCTTTTAGAGGAGAAACTGGAAACATGAAGTACCACACAAAGCTCTGGATAAACCACAGGAAAAACTAAAATGTAACTATTTAAATGCATGTGAAGTTGTGTTCATACTGCTGATATCAAACAGATACATGATCTCGTCTGAAAAAAGAAAATGGGAGAGGAACATCATGAAATCCATGCAACCATGAAACAATGCTGGGGAAGGGGGCTGGGGGCAAGGATAGATTTTAAAGCACCTAACAGACTTTGCATTCATCCTGCAAGGTGAGAAAATTCCCTCCTTGTTTCCCTCCACTCATGATTAGAGAGTCATGACTGCCTCACCAGCTGTGCCTCTGGCTTATTTTAAATTCAAACTACGATACATATCTCACTTTTAGACTTTTAATAGCAATGCCTTAAAATGCAGATTGCTGGCTAAATTTAGTTACATGATTAAAAACAAATCTAACTCATCTCTGCCCAGCAAACAGAACTGCTGCATTCAAGGTTCAATAGAGGACTTAACTCTTCAACTAAAAACAAAGTCCTAACAAAAAGAAGCAAAAAAAAAAAAAGAAAATCAAAGCACAGTTTGGTGATGTCTCCAAAAAAGCAAGATGCATAAAACATTAACCAGCTATGGAAAACTATCTGCAAATGCACCATAGTATACCATAGGGTTTTTGTTCAGTACTTCTGCAAATAAATTCTGCACTATGCTACTACAGCAGTATGAGTCATACACTTTTACTGACGTTCTATATTTATATCTCCATGCCCTTCTGCACTGTTATATGCTTCCTTTCACACAGGCCTCTCTAACCTGGAATTTCCTTCCTTCTGCAGCTGAGCATCTCTTCCTCTAACATTCCCCAGAAAACTGAATAGACATTCAGTTCTTTCTGGACACCGTTTTGGAGAAACGACACCCTTGAACTATAATAATATGCTGCATGCGCTTTTATTTGTTTCCTCCAATCATTTTCTTGTGTCTGATTTCCTAATCTTTAGTCTGTAAAAGGACTGCTTAGGTGTTTATCCCCTTTGAGGCAAGGTCCAGGTCCTGTTTTCTTTAGACTTAACACAGTACAGTGCCACAGAAAATCTTATTCAGAGATTACAAATTACAACATAGGCATATCTTCTAGATCATTTCATGAAAAGCATTCCCTCTAGCTCCAATGTTGCAAACATTTGTGAAGCTGACTAATTTGGAGAAGGCAAACAATCCTGCTACTCTCAATATCCCATCACCATCTGAGCCTCAGAAGGAACTGGTATGTGTCTACAAGAGATAAACAAAGGGAAGGTAATTAAGTTCCCAGTGCTAATATTTACCTTGTCAAAAGGCTCTAGGGCGTGCTGTGGAAAGGCAGACACTGAAATAGCAACAGAATTGCTTTGGAATAGCAGCCTGAAGGAGAACTGGGCTTTTTCACTGTTGTCCACAAGATGCATTCCCAATAACCAGAGACCAGTTGCACATGAGATTTCACTAGATAACAAGCCTCAGACACACATGATTCTGAAGAGTCACAATGTCTACAAAGAAATAGAAAGCATTACAGAAAAAAAGTGTTAAAATAGCAGTCCTGGGATTTGCTAAGTGGCTTGAACTTCCTCAGTCACTCCAGAAGCAGCTGAGTTCTACATCCAATGGAGTTCAACCCTAACTATGCGCTGTTCTTAAGAAATTAAGTACAAAGAACAGAACAGTACCACAAACCCAACAATGGCACCTCCAGAGCCTCCCAGGAGATCACCCGCCTTGTTCAGAGTCAGAATCATTAGAACAGCAACTACAATTGACTAAGGCAGAGTGGGCTGTGCACCTCAAATAATGAGCAGCGTTCCGTTGACAGGGGGAACAAAACAGTCTAAAAGAGGATGGGAAGGAAAATTCATACCCTTTGAAGTCAAGAGATGAATAATGAGCAATAAGGTGATGTATTCTCTCTGGAATATCATCCCAATTTCTCCCTCCACCCACAAGAAAGTTTAAGAGCTGGGCAAGGGGGTGGAGGAAGAAATAAAAAAGCACAACACAAGATTCCACCTGCGTATGGCAAGGTCCTTAACATCAAGGAGAGTGCAGGGAGAGAGTAGACAAAGGTGTAAATCATTGCCTAATGGTGAAAGCATCCAAATGCCACTTATGCCCTGAAAAAATTCCATCATATATGAGGGGACACTATTCAGCCAGCAGAGTTCCCTTCAACTCCTGACTTCTTGTTTCAGCTCAGACCTCTAACTCATTAGAACTCACATACTAAGAGACTGTGTCTATGTCTCTTAACATTGTGAGGTGTTTCCAGCATTTCAGAGCCACAGGCACAGAGCACGGGGCGAGTCTAAAATTTAGAAACATTTTAGACGTGTTACTAGTGACTGCACTGCAAGTCCATCCTGTAAGGGAATCTGAAATTCCCAGCCAAGAGGGAATGATGCTGGTGAGATTTACTTCTGATGCTCACCCAGTGAAGCAACAGCTGTCCACAACCACCTCTATATAGCTACAACATCTGTATCTGCTTGCAAGTGACAGCACATCTATGTTTAAGAATTACCTAAGTGTTTATATGAACAGGGTTGTAATACAAATATTGATGTGCTATGCTGCCTGTTACTAAGAGAGGTTTAGGTTTTAAAGTGAGAAAGCGGAGAAATAAGAGAACTTTTCTCAGTAGGAGTAAGGAGAAGACAGCAATGAAGAACAAAAAGCTCCTGTTTTTTCAATACCTTCTTTTCTCTGATGTTACAATGGATATTGATCAAAAGAAGCAGTATCCTCCTATTCATTCTTCACAGATTACAGTGAGATAGGGCAGCTTCTAAAGAAACCATGAGTTTTCTCCTGTGCTAAAACAGGTGGCCAGGTTTTCAGGAACTTTGTTTGAACACTGCTCTGCTGAACTAGAGGAATTTTAAATAACTACCCAGATTTTTAAATCAGACACAGCAGAAGTTTGTTGTATTTCAACTATCAGTTTCTGTGTGCACGGCCAGTGTTTTGGGGCTTTTTGGCATTGTGTATTCTGTTTGTCTCTAGCAAAGTGAACAAGCAAGAGGAGGCAAAAAAGGATTTAACACCCTCCTTTGTACTGCGTGACTTGTCAGGATGGTTCTTTAACCCTCATGAACATCTAGTAATCCACACTGCCACCCTTGTATTGTCCCCACAGCCTGACCTTCACTTCTGGATGTTTTATTGTCCATTTTCTCTTCAATGAACTGGTTCAGCTCCAGGCAGCTGTGTCATTAGTAGGCACAAGCCTGAAATGTGTGTACAGGCAAATACCTACAAAATATCCATCAGCTGCAAGATCCAAAATTCAAGATGAGAAATGCCAAACTGATTTTCAGTTTGCTTTCTATTTTGGGATGGAAAGGACAAGTAGGAAAACATACTCCTGGAGGAGTTTCTGTATCTATATTTTGGGCAGTTTTGTAAAGGTATATTTCTGGAAATTCTAGAAAAAAAAGATTTCCTATATTCACAATAAAAAGATCTTAGCAAAACTGACATAAAGCACTGTCCCTGAATAGATCTTTGACTACACAGTGTTTTTTCAGATTTTTTCTTTTAGTTAAATGATACCGAGTAAAACAGAGAATGAGTCACCTAAGGAAATCCCACCCTCCTAGGGTTTCTCTCCTGCATGAATCAGATGCTAATACCTTCTATTCATCCAGGTCGTTGTCCCCAAAAAATAAACCATTGTGATTATTTTATTCTTATTACATACTGTGGGCCCATGATACTGGATAGAGAAGGAAGCAGACCTGAACCACACAAGCTCTTAAATGCAGCAGAACATCCCAAAAACCTACAGTGTATCCTAAGCAACACAGAAAATGTAACTCCCCTTCATCTGCACAGCTCAGTCTCACTTGTTTGGGATCCATACTGAATATATGTAGCGATACTGAGAGACAGTGAAGTCCAAATAGGAACTACAGAAAGAGGGAGCTCACCCTGAGTTTCAACTACCACACCACAAACTGGGCTTGAAATAGCTCCTTCCCTTCCTACATAGAAGAGGGCTTAAAAAAACAACAAAAGCATGCAAAACAGTTTGCAAACACCCCTGCAAAATTTTCCTTGGGGTAGGAATAAACTGTTTGTTCCTCAGTGCCATGGAGCCTCACTTACCACCAGGAGCTGGAGACCAGCTCTACCTCATGCCTCTCTGAGCAGATACACCCAGTGCTTACTGACAGCTGTTCCCATTCCCTGGACTTCTTCAAACTTATTGGCTCGGCCCTGTAGCTTCTGGTTGAGTGTTTCTCAAGGTAGCAGGTTAATCTTGGGTGTTGTGCTCTTGTGGTCTGCACTTCCAGGCATATCATCTTGAAAGAAAATTAGTATCCAAAATGCACTGACAAAGAAAAAACTGATCTGGAGATCAACACCCACATAATTCAAAGTTAAACAAAATTAATATACATTCCTACTACATAGGAGGAATTAATCATAAGGTTTGGATTTCAACAATATTTATAAGCAAGGCAATGTTTTTTCATGAGCTGGATTAAAAAAAAATCATTCATCTTTTTATAAGGAAATCAAGTCACCTAGCAACACAGAAAAAAAAATGCTGATTTTGCTTAAGAAATATAACAAATGTTAAAGGATATCAGTTGCTAACTACACTTGTGTATTTAGTCGACTCAAATGGTAAAACATAGATGCCATGGTATTTTCAGAGCACTCAAAAATCCAACCAAGTCAGCTGAATGCTTACAAATACACAAAAATTATAACCCCACACCCTACTGCACACACTTTGCAAGGCAGAGAAACAACTTCATGTTGCAATAGCACACAGCCATTGCTAGCACTCAAACAATGTAAACCCTGTGTAACAAGTGCCTGTGGACAACTGGAATTTTTCAGCAAAAACTTGTCTTAGATTGTTCTGCGGTTCCTCACAACTGGAATACCTTAAGGAACAAAAGCCATACTCTCTTGGCAGATCTCATCATACTACCCAAGTACCTGAGCCATTCTACAAGACTACAGACTTGTTATTGAAAATTTACAGCTGTTGATATAGCTCATGTATCCTAAGCACCTTACATCAAATTGTTTATTTCAAAATTACTTCAAGGTAATAGTGAAAGGAACAATCTAGATAGGCTTTATAGATTTTTTTTCCTGTTTGTTTCTAGTTTTTTAAGAAAAAAAAAGTTCCTGAAAAGTAGTTTTTCACAAGTACTCAACTGCCACTAAGCTCTTAAAAAGCACATTACCTATGTTTGAATAGTAAGACCCATTAGTGAGCATTAAACCTGAATAATTAATTACTAAACAGGAAATGTCATTTCAAGATTATGAAAACAAGTATTTAATGGCCTTAAAATGCTACTAAGGTTAAGTAAGATCAATGCACTTACATGCATAGATTGTGCACACATAGACAGCTGCCTTCTGAAGCTGAGCTTAGAAATGCTCCGCTTAGTAAATGCATAGCTTTAAATGAAGTTATTTGAAAATGCAGCAGCCACTTCTCTTCTCAAAGCCCAATAAAACTAAGAGGGCCGAGTACATATATCTTGTTCTTGGCAATCAGTTACCATGCAGATTAATTCAGCTATCAGGTAACGATTGCTTCCAGATTCTTATTCTACACAAAGTGAATGCAAAGCACTTCTGCCTTACTAAGGATTTGAACTGTTTGTCTGAGACCATGTTATATCCATTTTGCATAAATGCAGAAATTCTGAAGACCACATTCTCACTGTTTGTTGTGTGCTCCACATCAATTCTCTACACTAAGAGCTTTGAGTGGCCAAAACTTCAATCAATCCCATCATCCTTTTACTACATGCAAACTATGTCATATGATAACACCCAAAATGAAATTGTAATTTTTTTGCCCCCCACTCAGATCTCCCAGCTGGAAGAGGGTGTAGGGAAGAACCCCCTAACCCAGTCTTCTAGTCCATGCTCTTTTTGCTGGATAACGGACCTGAAAAAGAAGCATCACTGTGGAGAGCTGCTGGGACCCACAGCATATGGAAGTCTAGAAGCTGAATTAAGGCTGAGAGGGAAAAAGGAGGCGAATTACACAGTGTTTGGCCCAGTCTGTCACAGCAGCAACCAAACAACAGTGGCCTTGTGAGTTCCACGTTTGGCTCTCACTCTTGTGAGTTCCACATTTGGATCTTTCTCTTTTAATACCTATGAATATGGAACTTGGAGGCAGCTTATGACAGAAGTTACAAGAACATTAATCTTCTCTTGCTTTTACCTTTGCTTCTTTTCAGCTTCAAATAGGTGAATTGACAGAGACCTAAGTACAATGTGAATGATTTCGGTATGATTCAGGAGAAAGGGTTTGACATGTCACAAAGCAGGAATAGTCAAACAGAAGAGCAAGTGGCTTAGATAGTGCCACCAGTTCCAGCTACAAGTAGTCAGAAGAACTAGAAAGACAGGGACACTTACGGTCAAACTACTCTTCTTTTAAGGAAATTTGTATCAGCTTTGTACCCTGGTTTCACAGTAGTTGTGAGAGGGGAGGTGTTTTCAATGCAATTATCATCATTAGCATTGCAACAGTTTAATTTGCTTTAAAAGAAAAAGAATAAGAAAAAATAAACCCCCAAGGAACAGCTCAACAAGGTGCCCTTCTCAGCCCACAAAACTACAGCTCCTCTTGCACAGTTGCTCTGCTGCTGGAGGATACTGAAAACAGAACACACACCACATTTACAGATTCCCTGCACACAAGCACATACTTGTTAGTGTATCTGACCTTGTTTATTACATGTGCTAAACATATGGGTAGCCATAAACTGCAGAAATCCAACCACAGAAACCAAAGGAAAAAAAAAAAAAACAAAAGAAAGAAAATTAGAGAAAGTAATGAATCCCTTATCTCACCCACTACTGACTTGAACAAAATCTATACCAGATCCACATTGTAAAGGTACATTTTTCTGAACACTTCTTAAAGCGTTCTGTCAAATTCTGAAAATTCTGTCAAATTGGGACAGTTACATTATTAAAGTCCAAAACAATCACTGTTCCCACTAGAAAAAGAGAGGATATGACACACAGAAAAAAAAGGGTGGGAGAAATTCAATATAATAGTCCCTCTTTCCACACATGTGGCATAAGCCCCAGAACATAATGCTGAATGATGACTCAGTCATTTTCCAAACTCCTCCAATCATGGAGTACTTAGTAAGTCAAATACATCTGGACAGGACTAAGCAAGTGTGAATCACAGAATCATTAAAGTTGGAAAAGAATTCTAAGATCATCAGGTCCAACTGTCAACCTAGCACCAAAGCCATGTTCCCTAAAACACGTCCTCAAGTGCCATATCCACAGGTTTTTGAATACTTCCAGAGATGGTGACTCCTCCGCTTCCCTGGGCAGCCTGTTTCAAGGAAAGAACAGGCCCTTCCACGAGAGGAAGCCATAGCCAGAAAAACCAGGACAGACCAGCCTCACGTACCTCATCTTCCCTTTCTATTGTGGGAAGGGCACTCTCTGGGCTGCCCCACATGTAAGAGGAACAGAACAGATACAGAAATTTTTTGATAGCTGTTTTCCTTCTGTTAAGCTCATTTTTACTCATGAACTAAATTTAACAAAAATCTATTTAAATCCTACTCTTCCCAGGCCATCTGAACCTCCATTTGCCAACGTAACATCACAGCTGACAAAGGAAATTTCAAATATTGAGGTAAGTTTCTTTGTCCCTAATGCCATTCACTGATGTTTCTATTTTACAATGAGTACCTTCAATCAAACTTAGTGACACTTTAGCACCTTCCTGACACCTCTTTTCACACAGAAGTGATATAAGATGGCATGCACAGCTATTTACTGTACAACTGGAAGCTCCTAGCAACAAGGAGAGGTAAAAGAGGGATGGTGACTGAAGAAACAACTCAATTACTCAAAAGATGATGTTAGCAAGAGTCTGTGACAAAGCTTTGCATATGAACAACTCTCAACACTTGATAATAACCTTTCAGAATGAACCTTCAGCTCCCACTGGACCCAACCTCCTCCTCAGCGACCAAACCACTGAATGAATTTCCTCAAGACTTTTATCAAAGTAATGTAGAAGTAATTCCCAGCAGGGAACAGCACGAATAGAAGAGTAGAATCACAAAGCAAACACACAGACACACACACCCTCTTAACTTTTTAAGTTTAAAAACAAAGTCAAGGAATTATGCCAGCCCATGGAATCAAAGAAAATTCCAAAATCTTCTAGGTATTTACACCTATCTAGAACACAACTTTAAAATAATTATTGTATAAGTTGAAACACCAATGAGATGAATGTGTGATGGAACAAGAAGACAGCTCTGAAGACAATACAGAAAACAAGGCAATTTCCATATGCATCTAGAATTTTTCATCCTGTTACTGCACACTAAATTTCCCACAGTTCCCAGTGTTCATTTCTGAATTTGGGTCCCCAAGCTTGCACTCTTCTTTCCCTCCCCTTGCCATGCTCTACCCTTTGTAATCAAATGCAGGACCTTCAAGATAGGCCCTGAAGCTTCAAAATTCACCCCCGGGGCAGCTGGACAATGGCTTTTGTTTTTTGAGCACTCATTTCTTGAACTCAAGTTCTGCTTCAATGAGGTTCAGGGGTACCTATTGATTTGCAGGTTTTTAAGCTATTTTCTAGTATTAAGCTATTTTCTAGTATTTCACCTGTACTCCCAAAACCCAGCATCCTTCCACATGAAATACAGCTACCTCACGTAGGGCTCCAGTTTCAAACTCTCGGCTACCGTGTCTAAAAAGAAACAAGCATTAAAACAAAAAAAAAAAATATACGATACATATACACAAATTAGTATTTGCTGTCCTAGGGAGCTGCTGAAAAATTCAAGGTAGAGGAAGTTTGCTTTCCAGAGGAAGGCTGCAGAGCCTGGATTCAAGAGCAAACTGGAAAGGACCTCTAGTGGGCTGAGGCTGTGCTGCTCGGGTGCCAGACACGTCCTTCCCCTTCACTTCCCTGCAGCTGCACAACTTGCCAGCAAAGCCCGATAGCTTTACCTTGTGACTGCCATCGGAAAAGGCACCTAGAAGTGGAACTACAGCCTCTGTGAAAGACTGAAATGCTAAACGTTAATGACTCAAAGATCATTAGAAATATTCTCTCATTCTGCTCATGGTGTTTGGGGGGACACACTGTCATTTGCTTCAGAAAAAACAGGAGATGGTTTCTATTTTACCATGTAGGTCACTAACATGTCAGACCACTTCTGAGTGGTTTTATGTGGCCTAAATGACATGACATCAAGGGACATTCAAAGATGCACAAATTCAGATGCACATTTGGAATGAGGATTCAGAATATTATTCAGACTATGTGACGGCATTTTGTTCTTCCAAGACTTTTTAGCTGTAGGCAGTTTTGCACAGGCAGCAGAAACACAATTTTAACTGCATTTTTGAAGTAACTTTCTGAGTGAAAGAGCTTGGAATTCTTTATCTGAGCTCAAACAAAGCATAACTTCATGTGACACTATCTGACAAATAGATTAGTGCATGTATTCAGGAGAATACACAGACAATAAACCAGGCCAGATTAAGGAAGGTTATTTATTAGGCATCCCAGTTAAAAAGAATATATCTTGTTTTGAATGGAAGTTGATGATTCACCTCTAAGTCTTTAAAATACCTCTCTTGCTATATTTAGATTTGCCTTCAAGTCAGACTGGTTCTGTCATTCCCCAAAGTAGACTAATCTACATCTTCAACATTACAGGCCACAGCTTAGCTCTCTTTTAAATGACCTAAGCAATAACCTCTCTTTCAACAGTTACCCTCAAAGCGTTTGTGTTAACTTGAGAGGGACCACAAATTAAAGCTGACATTGTTAAGCAGAGCAATGCAAGGCAACTGTTCATTATTACTCAAAAAATAGTGTCACCTACACTGCAGTGGTGCTTCTTGTGCCGTTAAGCAGAGTGCTGGAGAGGAAGCAAACCTTTTACAGAGTGGTTGTCTGAAGAGAACAGCCCTTGTACTTGGAGTCCAAGGCCACAAGAACACACCTGGTCTGTCCTTCACGTGCAGCAGGAACAGCACTGCCCTGTCATCAGTGAAAAGCATTCCTGAGAGTCACTTGACACAAGCATTCACACAGAACAGTAACTAAACCAAAGACAACAACAGGTCCATATTTTATCATCAGAGACCTGATCAAAGAGCAACCAGGGCTTCTCAATCCTCATCTTTTTGGACCAACCATCATCAACTAGGACCACCAGAATAATATAACTTACTTTGAAAGAGTACTAGTGATACCATAAAGTCTTAATTGTGCTTCCCTCCTCTGCAGGATACCATAATCAAGGCAGGAAAAGAAAGCACTTGTCTGTCTTGAAGGGTTCTGTGAGTTATTTTACAGTAAGAGTGTATGCAGTCAAAATAGCCCCAAAAGATACCTCAATAATAAAAAGAATAAGGAATTGGAGCTGATAAGGATCAGCTAAAGGTAAGGACTAAAAACATAACATCATGTGAAAACAATCCTTAACACCTTTAAGTCAAGCAATTAATTTCTCAGGAATTAATGTCTTGAATCCAAACTGCTTTATGATACAAACAGCAGCAAATGAGAGTTGATCAAATTCTAAAAAGAAATTACAGGAAACCTCTGCTGACTGAGGTAGAACATAGGATATGAAAGGGATGCAGGTATTAAAAGTGATTTCAGGTGCAATTAAAATCCCTTGTAAAGAGAGAATGGGGAAGAAATGAAAAGAAGTTGTGCATTTTGCTTTATGTTACAGTATAAAATTTTGCCAGCAGCATGAAGGGAAAACAAAGCAAGTCTTAAAACAGGCCAGCTTACGTAAGAGGGAAAGACAGAAGACAAAAATATTTATGCTGTGTTCCTTTTTTCTGGTAACAAAGTTGATAACTTGCTTGGACTCACTTTAAAATTGTCAAACCACTGCAACCATGAAACTGCCAACTATTCCTCCAGATGGTTGCTTTTAACAACATCACTCTCTCATTTACTTTTCACTCTTCCATTAGTTCTGCAGCCAAGCACTGCTCACCTGGCAGATAAAGATCAAAATGTCATTTTGAAATGGCAGAATTTGTGAATTTATGCACTGTGTGTCCAGTGTTTATCGGCCCAGTTCCTTCCTATGTCTTTCCAATGAGAAAAGTTTTTAGTTACTGTCAAGACAGCTGCAATAACAAGTTTTTTATTATTACCACTCTGACCAGGATTAACGTTCTGGGAAAAAAAAAAATTCAAACAGAACTCTAAATATTAGTAACGACCTCTTAAAATTCTTGTGTGGAAAACACTACATGAGAATTCAGATACAGTAACAAACTTTAAATTATTAAATTTTGCATCATGGTGAGATTATTAATTAGAAAAAACTTACTCATTCTTTCATGCAGCAAAATCCCTGTACACTGCAATGTCTTTCCAAAGTATGTTCCTATCTTCCACAATGAGCAGAGAAGCACCATATTACAATATCCCTTCCTTCCATTTTCCTGTGTCCAAAAATCACTCTATTTTGCCTCCTTTCCTTTATTGGGGAACTCCCCAGAGTAAAACAAGCAGGAAATGTTTATATCAGTATCTCTAAAGTGAAGTGCATGCAGCCCTAGTTATTCACAAAACAATCCACTGGAGGGCAGGATGAAAATAACATATAAATATTTTAATTTATTAATAAATTATTAACAATTTTAATTATTGAAGTTAATAAAGTAATATTTTAAGTAGTGCTTATCCTTTGTAAAATTTCTATTGTACACATTTTATAGTTTGCATATTACAGCATTATATGTCTATAATTTATAAATAAATAACTATAAATATACTGGGGGCTGCATGCTGAAAAAAAAATTTTACTGATCCATAACGTTTGGGGATCACTGGTTTATGACTTCAGCACCAGGAAACTGAAGCAGCATTTCCTCCTTTGCTAGGAGGTGGTAAAAATACTGGTGGGAAGAACTGCATGCAGGGGAAAGTTCTCAAGTGAGCTGCATTCTTCAGTTATTCAGCTGCAAGTTTAATGCAGCGAATGATTTTCCAGAAAGAGTTAAGTGCTTCAGCTCACACCATATCCAGTAGCTGAACAACCCTTGAAATTCCCACGGGATGCTGATTGGTGTCTGGAGGCTGCCAAAGGCCATTCAAAATCTTATTCCAGATGATTTAGGTTCAGGTCCATTGCTCTTCAAAGAGATTTAAAATTCTAAATACATAAAATATGGTTTCAGCAATAACTTGTGCCACTGCATCACTTGGCCAGTTTTCTAATGCAGATGTAGAAAGTCAGCCTATTTTTATATAAATTCTTTTTAAACATTCACAAGCAAAACACTCCTGCTAGTCACTTGACACATTTTTGTTGTTGCTGTAAAAAACCACTTACTGAAATAGTCCATGTCTGTAATGCCCACAGATAAGTACCAAGTAGGTGAAACACTGAAGTTAGTAAAACTTTGGGGATGCTTTATTTAGTGGGTATGCTCTATTAAGAAATAGTGAAGGAAAGCAAACCAAGATGACAAGACTCACTCTTTAAAAACCAGGTTACCCTGACTAATTGCCTTCTTTCTACCATTTCTGTTCAGTGAGGATGACATTGAGCACTTAATTCGAGATCTATACATCTTGAGATAAATTCTTTCACTCCACCTGAAAAGTTTCCAAGCAGCTCACAGCACTGATTGCAGCTTTCAAATTTTCAGTATAGCATCCTCTAAAAATCAGAGTTCAGACACTTCTTGTAAATAGTTAAGAAGGTTTTTTACACATTTCTCTCACATACTTTGATGTCAAACAATAAATGCTATGAAACAGAAAACATCCAATTTGTTTTTCCAGCCACACATCACAGCTCTGGTTGTTCCTTTTCCTCTGTGGATGACTCCCATCCTCTTGTTAGCCTTAACTATGGCACCACACACTGTGCAACAGGAGAAGCAAAGAACACAAACACCACAAAATAGCTTCAGATGCCTGTCTTGCCTTTCCATCTCATCTGCCTTTCCCTCCTGCCTTTGCATTGCACACTTGGATGAGCTGCATCTGATCACCCATCCCTTTACACATGAATATCACTGTTACATAACATTCCTCTCATCTCTTCCTAGGTAAGAATCTAACCCTACAACCCTTCACATGCGGCAGCTTTCACACTCATTGCAAAGGTTCCCAGGTAAGTACAGCTTCAACATTAAGTCTACTTTCGTTTTCATCTTCAGGAGATGCTATTCAGGTGTAATGATGCCTCTTTTTACCTGTCTTTTCCAAGTATTTTCTGGGTTTGACCAGAAACACAGACAAAAGCCAGCTTCTTTTAGTTAATTGATCTTCAGACAACTGAATGTGGGTGAAACGGCAACGCTGTGTGTCCAGCCACTATCAGTGAGAAAGAACACTGCTTGCCTGCAACAAAGACAATTTACAATTTACTGTTTGGGTGCCACATGTTACTGCTGTTTACATATCCTACCTGTCCGTGCCACCAGGTGGGTCCAGCCACTCCAAACTGCTCCAATCTTTTCATGTGAGAAACACTGAGTGTCAATCTTCCTGGGCTCAGCAAGAAAGATGTCTCTGCTCACCAGCTGCCCGTGTTTGTTGCTGCCCCAGACGTACAAATGTCCTTCAGCTACAACAGACAGAGAAGTAAAATCTGTTTAAAGGGATGTAGATCTAACACCACCAGATTCAGGCCCCGTCTCAGTTCAGCGATGCTGAGGAAAGAACATTTCATTCAATTTGCATTCTCACTGTATGCTTCTTCCTACCATTCCTTACCACTGTAACTGGGATATCAGAAATATTTGCAAGGGCCTTAACAACACAGCCTGTTTTCTGAGGGCTAGAGACTCCCTGAAGCAACGAAAGCTCTCAGGTCAAACTGCCTAGATGTTTATAACAAAGACTAATTTTTATTAAAAAACTAACCACAGTAGTCAACTTCTCAGAGTAAAATAAAATCAAAGCATCTTGGAGACAGTCACTGAGCAGTCCATCTCAGTCCACCCTGTCCTTGCAGACCAGCTTTTATTTCCACTCCAAAGCTTTGATTACATCCAGTAAATAACTTTCTGGACTGCAGCAAATAATTCAAAGCCTGGCTGGCTGCTCCTGCTCTACTTTACAGTCTCCCAGCCTCTCTACAAGAGCTAGACTCCCAGCTCTGCTCATACCAATTCTGCCTTCTTCAGCTTGAGCAAACTCAGTAAATCCCCCAAAGCAGGGACAGTCCAGTGCTCCTTGGCTCACCTTGCACAGTCACTTCCTAAAGGAATTGGACATGCAGCCATGAACACACTACTAAAGCAGGCACCACCCATCACAAGACAAAATTAAAATATTATCATGCCTCAAAATGACACCAGCCAACACCTGAGAGATGTCTGTAAGTGGTCACTTGCCTTCACATCCCTTTTCAAAAACAAGCATTTGCTCCAGTGCACACTCCAGGATTCCAACCACAGGGATAAATCTTTTTACAGAAATCCCTGCAGTACTTCACATCAATGCAAGCCGGAGTTGCTCACAGCCTAGTGACACCAACACAATGACTGCTCAGATGAGTCCTTCTGCAGACATGACATACCATTAGTTCCATCTTTTCAGCACAAAACCATTCCCCCCAAGTTCTAGGACTCCACAGTAAAAAAAAAAAAAAAATCCAGAAAAAACACTTAAGAGAACATGAGCTGTCAGGCCTCCCTGAAGTCTTTGCCAGCCTGCACAAGCTGGAAGTATAAGATATAAATCTTGCACACATGATCTTGTACATTAATGTGGGCCCAGAAAGACTGGAAGCCATCTAAGCTCCAACATGGAATTGTTTGGAGCACACATCCAGAACACTCAAGGGGTCAGGATGTCTCAGGTCAGCACTGAGCTCATTACAAGCACCACGGCAGAAGAAAATCTTTCAGAGGGAAAAGAAAAAAAAAAAAAAGCAGAACTTAAGCTACAGTATATTTAATAATCTCAGTTTGGTAACAGCAATAGAAAGAGTAAGCCAGGAGAATTCCACTATACTGCTGCTGGTGAAAGGTAAGGAGGGGGAGTGGGGGGAGAAGCCAGTACTGACAGTCATCTGCAGGACTTCCCATGTTCATCTTTAAAACAACACAACCGAAATGAAAAGGAAAAACAAGTCAGGCAATTGTTTCGCTCAAATATTCTAATTCTCTGCTAAAATTGACAAATTTCTCCCCAGCATCAAGTACACACACCTTCTGGAGAGAAAACAAAAGAAAAGAGGTGACAGAAACACAACAAAGAAAAACACTGTGGCCATTCATGTTCCACATCAACATGCACTGCCTCTGTCACCTCCTTCTACAGGTGTATTTGCTTTATCCTGGGAAATAGCACATGCTCAACCCTTATCTCATTTCTTGAGTAGGTTTGAACAAGAACTTAGACACTAAGACTTAGCACCATACTCTTTACCACTGGAGGGTTCAGGCCAGTTTGGATACCAGTAGACTCTACCATCCTTTTTTCCAAGGAACCCCCATTCATGTTTGCAACAACCCACATCAGCAGTTGCGTCCCAAACCTGTCTGACTGCAGGTATTTGATATCCCACCAGCAGGCGACTCACGGAACAGAGGCAAAGAAAACTGCACCCCAGTGCAAGGCATTCCGAGAAAAAAAGGCCCATTTAAATACTACACCCTGCAGTAGTATCTTTATTATATCACGGATCTTTAAAATACAAAGTATTTCAAGTAATAACTATCTTGCAGGATGAAGGGCAGCAACAGCATCACATTATAAAAGTCTTTGGCATTTACTTTGTCAGTCTTGGTCCCCCTGCCGCCAAATAGACTGTTCTCTTAAATAAAAAGCAAAAGCATGAAAGAATAATCTGTTCACTGTCTAAATAGAGAGTGCCAATTATTTAAAGTAGATTTTATTTGTTCTTACAGTCTGTTTTCACTAATCATGCATACACTTTGCATCTTTGAATTCAATACAGTTTACATCTTGGAACATCTCCCCATACAACTAAATCTCTATAGATCTGCATAAGCAAATACTCCAGTGCTCCTTTAATGATGACAGAGGTACCAGATGGCTGCAGATTTGCTAAGAACTTGTTCCTGTGAAGTTTGGCAAAGACTTGTCTTCATAAGGTTCAATATATTTTACACACTTCAAAACTGTAAGATTACAGCATGAAAGCTATTCTGTTTCCCCTTCTCCCAATCTGTCAAAATAAAAAGAAATCTTTATTGGACTTTCATTACTGGATACTCAGTATTCCAGCATGGGAGCACTGCCTAAGGATCAAAGAACAAATGGCAGACATTATGGAAGTGCCTAACCAATTAAAGCAACTTCCTTCTCTTCAAAGAAGCTTTGTGCTCTTACACCACAGATCTCCACACTGTCACAGTGGAGCCTAAGACACCTCAGAGAGCTCCAGGCCTTCTCACATCCCTGCACAGCAGTGCCCCATGCAGAGGCATTAGCTCACATTGCTGTGGCTATCCTGCTCCTGCTGCCTTTCCTGGGACAACCCCCAGCACACTCCTCCTCCATGGGCAAAGGGTTGCACTGGTTCCAGCAGTAACCAGTTATCCAAGAGGGCATCCTGCTGCAGCTCCAGAGACTCACCCAACCACGTGATTCAACAAATCCTTTCAGAGTTCCTAGCCATTAAGTAAAGAGCCCAGACCTTGAATTACATGAGGGCTAAGTCATACCTGACCCCAGGAAAAACACACAGAATTCAGAGAACTCGAAAAATGAATCCAGTTCTAAAAACTAAAAGAAATTTCTTAGAGTCCAAAACTATTACAAAACAATTACCAGCACTAACTAGGCCAAATTTCACCAGTTTAACCAAAATTGATAAACATTTCAAAAGCAGAGAAACCTTTGAAGGGTGAGAGGAGGAGTTTCACCTCTGCACCCGAGGCCTACCTGTGAGGGACACCGAATGATAGGAGCCTGCAGCAACTGTCTTCACCTTTACATCTTCCAGGCCTAGAAAAAATTTAGTGGCATTACATTTCTACAGCAGCTATCAATTCACACACAGACACGCATACAAGTGTAACAGGATGGTGATGACTTTCATAACAAAAGGCTCTGCCTTTGGGCCACAGACATTGCAGGACTCTCATTTTCCCCACAGATTATGATCTTGTATGACCATTCCACCCTTCAGGTACTCCACTACATGTTTATAATACCACGAGGCTTTATAAAAAGGAAGGTAAGTACCACTCCAAATTATATTTCTGCTCTATCCACCCCTACAGAGGAAGCAGATTCCTGGATTACCTGTCACTTCACAGGGCTCCTTTGCTGTCAAGAACGGGGGGAGGGCTTTTCCTTGGCTCGCACGCTTTGCCCGAGACGCCATCCCAGTTCCCCACTGCAGCACCGAACCGCTGTCTTTTCAGAGTAAACACAAATGAAAGAGATTAAAACACATCAACCACCAACAAAAACCACTTCACACATTAATGAATGGTACATTCAAGTCATTTTCACTGATTCAAATCACACTTTAAGACCTTTATGCCAAAAAACATTCATATAACCCTGGTGAAATCAACAAGCAACAAACAGCTGCAGTTTCAATATACAGGCTAGAAAAATAAGAAGGTAGGAAGCTATTGGAGACTCAGTAACAGAAATCCAGTGGTTGTAGTACCTCAGGAATAGATACAAAGGTCTTGTGCTTTCTCTTCCCTTTCCCTCTCTTGATGCCAATTTGTCTGTGCAGTGCAGCACAGGGAATCTCAATTCCCACTATTCATACAAGCATCAGAGATCCCACTATTCTTCCAAGCATCTCCCTTGCACCTTCAGCTCCACTACTTGGAACTCATACCGAAGCTCATGCAAAACTAAGCCGAATACAAGAGCAGGTATAGTTTGTTTTTCCTCAGTTTTAACACAGCCACGCCAAAAGGAAGGTTTTGATTTCTACTGTTACACTACAAACAAACCCAGAGTCTCTAGCAGGAGAAATATTTCGTTTCATTCTTGTGATTTTCCAGGTGTCAATTTCAATTACATCATTAAAAAAGCCACATTTTATGAACAGTTCCATTTTGAAACATCTTATACAAACCTTAATTATTTTGCGTACCATATAGAATTCAAATCCTAAGGAGATAATTTGATTGATCAGAAACTTTTTTTCCTGAAAAAAATTCCTTTTATGTTTTTTTTCAGAATAGGAGAAAAGAAATCAGTACATTTTCCATCCATCAGAAAATTAACTTGTTAATAAACCATCACTCTAAGTTCTTGGAAAAAGTTTTTCCCCATGATTTTCCAGGAAGATGTTTCTAGAATGTTTACTATTCATGTTAATTTATCCAAAAATCTTACAGTCTATGACTTTCAGGTGTATTTTCCCTGTGATATTTAAAATAAATAGTAAATTAGATAAATTTCATCCTCTTTACCTCCCTCTTCCCCCCCCAAGCCATTAAAATCCCATTTCATTTGATACTGAAAAGATGTTAAAATTATGGTAAATTTACCTGTGGCAGCAAGGGCATGTCTCAGTCCTGCAGCAACATTCACCACCTTCTCTTTGAGAGACTACTCAAATAAAATAAAAATATATTTTAGCTGCTTTGTGCACTTAGTGCCTTTAAAAATAACAGGACAAACAGGAGTGGAACACTATGAAAAGAGTGCTCCCAATTCCAGCCTGCACGTCCCAATGCATATCAACATTTTGTATCACAAAGGAAGTAAATTTTGGTCAATAAAAATTAGTGGGAACATCTTCAAGAAATAAAAAACAAATCAAGCAAAGCAACTGGATGCACAGCTTTGTGGCAATTAATAAAAAACCACAGTCACAATATTCACATGAAAGAAGAAACACTGGTGATACAAATATGTTCATTTCTTAATTTTAATCTGGTGTTCCTCAAGAATTACGCCAAAACCGCCACAGTAAATCTCGGGAATCACATGGAAGTTTCCCTCCTCTTGTTCCCATCCAATCCTGTCTTGCTCTTACAGGTTTTTGCAAACCCTCTGGACATCCTTGGTGGAAAAGCAGCAGGTGAATTTAAAATAGGTGGCATCAAGCCCAAGCATTTAAGGGATACCAACCCAAAGAGCAAATATCCTGCATGAATACTCTGAGTAGTGAGGGATGAGAGAGATTCAAATCAGCACTGTCAATACTACCAAATTTTAAGGCACCATACTGCAATGAATGCTTCCAGGAAACATCAAGGGCACAGAAACGTCAAGTGAATTAACTCCTATTCACTAGAGGTCACCTAAGAGATCACCTGCCCTCCTTCTCACACATTAAAAAAGCAACAAAGGAATATCTGGCATGAGCCATGATGCTAAATAATTTCTCGTCTGAGAAGTGAGTCAACTTTCTGTTAGAAGTGGGAAACTTCCTCATACAACAAGAAAAGCAGCCTTAGCTTTTCAGTTCTAGGTTGATGACCACCTTTGGGCCCTTACAAAGTAAGTTTAACAAGCACTATAAAAATTAGCTGAAGAGTCTGGTTTAAAGCCCACTGAGGTCAGATGACCTCTATAAGCTGCTGGAAGCAATATAAAGCACAACACCTTTTAAAACTTTACCTCAATCTTTTGTGGAGTCAAGCACGGACCTGAAATTTGAGGAAGTCCCAGCTGTCCAAAAGAGTTTGACCCACAGGACAGCACTAGGCCAGATCCTGCAAAAAATGAAGTGTTAGAGCAGGATCAGTAAATCAGTGAGCAATAGCACTGTAACATTATAACAAGCAAAATAACACAGCCAAGTAGATCAAGAAATGACCTAACATGTCCCATTACAAAGCCCCTGAGACTAAAGGCTTCTGGTCTTACACACCACGTCCAGAAAAGGTCTCAGGTTCACTGAGACTCAAGGAACACAGAGTGATTTAGCTTGCAAGGCAAGTAGCTTAAAACCTGTGAGTGCCAGCACATAGAATCAAAATGTTTTGGGTTGGAAGGGTCCTTAAAGATCATCCAGTCCCAAACCCCTGCCACGGGCAGGAACACCTTCCACCAGAGCAGGTTGCTCAGAGCCCCATCCAGCCTGGCCTTGAGCACTGCCAGGGATGGGGCATCCACAGCTCCTCTGGGTAACCTGTGCCAGGGCCTCACCACCCTCACAGTAGAGATTCTTCCTAATAACTAATCTAAACCTGCCCTTTTTCAGTTTAAAGCCTTCATCCTTTGTCCTATCACTACATGCCCTTGTAAAAAGTTCCTCTGCATCTTTCCTGTGGCTCCTTTAAGGTTCTGAAAGGTTGCAATAAGGTCACCCCTATCACAGATGTCCCAGGGCAGGTGCAGCCTTTATTTTATGATGGGGCTGTGCTGCTTTGTGACCACAATGCACCACACAATACGAGGCAGTACAATTACAGGGGTGGTAGTTCCTTCGCTAAATCTAAGTCTGATGTGCAAAATACAGAAAACCACAGACTCAGTTATGCCATTTTTAATCAAAGTAGGTAGTACCTTACTACACACCCTGCTCCACTGATGTCAGAGGGACTNCTGATGTCAGAGGGACTTCTCATGTGGATGGGACTACTCAAGTAAGGTACTACTAAGATTGATTATGGATGTTGTGATTGGTTACTTGATAATGAGCTGCAAACAAATTCTGAATCCATTACTCTTAGAGAATTTTTGAATGTGATCATCAATAGCATTGGTTATGAAGTGAAAGCCATCTTTAAAGTACATCACATTTCCGAGAATGGCTAAATCCTGAATTCATTGCTAAACCAAATTCCATATAAGGTTAAGAGAATTTGTCCAGGGTAAGGACTTCTCCAAGCTGAACAGGCCCAACTCTCTCAGCCTTTCCTTGTAGAAGAGGTGCTCCATCCCTCTGATCATCTTTGTGGTCTCCTCTGGACTCACTCCAGCAGGTCCATATCCTTCTTCTGCTGGGACCCCAGAGCTAGATGCAGGTGGGGTCTCACCAGAGCAGGACAGAGGGGCAGAATCCCCTCCCTGCCCTGCTGGCCACAGTGCTCTGGATGCAGCCCAGGACACATTTGGCTCTCTGGGCTGCCAGTGCACATTGCTGGGTCATGTCCAGCCTCTCACCTGCAGCACCCCCAAGCCCTTCTCAGCAGGGCTGCTCTCCATCTGTTCATCCCCAGCCTGTGCTGATACTGGGGGTTGTCCTCACTCAGGTGCAGCACCTTGCACTTGGCTTTGTTGAATTTCCTGAGGTTCCCATGGGCCTCTTCTCAAACTTGCCTAGGTCCCTCACATCACACAAGCAATAGCATTGTGGAACTTTCAGCATGTTCTCTATGTCAAGATATTTCTTTAGCTTTTAGAGAGACAGATTTACCTACTAACATGATTGTAAAATCCCAGCCACATGCAACTTGTTTTACACAAAAGCCAGACAGGGCAGTGCACAAAGTAAAACGCAGCACATCCTCTGTGTGATTCAACCCCAGCTGCCCATCTTTGTTGTGGCCACATACAAAGAGTTGTCCTGCACCTGGAAGAAAAAAAAACAAAACAAAACAAATTGTGTTCCACTTCACAGACTAAAAAGAGAAACCTACATCTGTGAGACCCTGTGACAAACAAGGACAGTCGTTATGTGTCACTTCAGGCACTGCAATCAAGTAAAAAGTAAGAGAAATAGTTGTTTGATACATCAGAAACATCTCTGAATAACTACCGCTGTGGAGAGCTGGGTCTGTCAAGGGAGACAATCCATATGGTAAGACAGGCACCCCTCACACTAAGATGCTTGATAAACTGTTTTATCATGTTCACATCTGTCTGTATTCCTTCTTTCCCATAATTAGCTGTGGCATACAACAGAACCTTTCAAGGGCCAGATGTTATCGCCTGCTCCTTACCTTAACACTTCTTAAGACTGAATAACCTCTGACTCCTCCTTCCCACTCCCCATCCTCAATACAGAAAATTTGGCTTCTTGGTGTGAAAGAAACAGCTGAAGAAACAGTCCTCACACAGCCACGAAGTAAGCACACAATAGATGAGAAACAGGAATTTCCCCAATTTCCCCAAATATTGAGTTAACTGAGAGGGGAGGAAGCTGGTTTGCAACTAAGGATTGTACTTGCTCAGAAACAGCAGCCACAGAGAGGTAGCAGCACTGAACTAACAGGGAAACAAGAACCAAAAAGTGATTGAAAGCCAAACACCCAAGAGCAAGAGCAGTGTTTTTACCAGTGATAACTGCAGAATGTCCCCCTCCTCCAGCAATGCTTGCAATGTCTTGACATTTGCAGGAAACATCTTCCAGTGCCTGAGGAAGCAGCACATCCTCTTTATGACCAAGACCAAGCTGTCCATAGCTGTTTGCACCCTTCAAATACACACAGAAAAATAACACATATTTTTGAAAGTTAACAAAAGAGGCACACAGATGCTCCCAAGGACAAACAAGCATATTTGGGGTATGCCACAGGTTAACCTGCTCCTAAAAATCCCCTGATACATCACGCAGGATTCCCAGGATTACAGACCAGGAGCGTCTGTCCTAACTTTGCTGTCATTAAGGGCACCTGTGTAGCCCCAGTATTCCAAAAAGCATACTGGAATACAAACTGTTAAGGCTTTAACTGCAGACTCACAGTCGATAAGGAGAAAAACCTTCTATCAGGATGATTACCACATGTTTAATTTTAATGCTAATGATTCCCACTCATCACTAAGGTCTTATTCATGCCACTGCCTTCTGGCAGGCTACCTCCAAAATGAGAGCAGAAAGACACACTACCTTGTTCTGGAACCTAAACAAGTAAATCAGAAACACTTACACCTCATTAACTAAGTCTTTTAAATTAAAGAGGTCCAAATGAAAATATACTAATTATAGGTAATATAAACTTAAAGGTACAAAATTACATCTACTAAACCCACCATGGAAATCAGCAACAGTCAACATGGTAACAAGTCAGGGAATTTCTTAGACAATTTAAGCTGTATGTCCAGCGGTTCAACCTTCATTCACAAAAAGGGAATACTATAACCTTCCCCATCGCACACAGTGCAGTAACAGCAACGCTCCACACCCACAATGCTCACAGCTGGTCATCCCCAGGGAATACCGTCCCTTCCTCACCTGTGCTCTCCCTGCCCATCTGCTCCCAATTTACCCTCCACCACTCCCGAAAGAGGCAGCACCTGGTGAATGTTAAAGGGCAGCATTTAGCAATAAACATTTTGTATCTACGGAAACACCAACACTTCAGACAAAATCACCGAGCTGCTCGGCCCAGCCCAAAGCCAACAGGTGGGTGAGATGTCAGGAGTGGAGCTGCACAGGCAGATCAAGTTGTTGTCTCACAGTCGCTACTGGTGATACACAGTTTAGAGCGCGTTACTAAACAGACGCAATTCTTTTTAGAAGGTGTGCCACAAGCTCCCATTTTAGCCTGCAACTCGCCATGAATTTTCAAGCCTACAAAACCAGGCAAGCCGCGATGAGGTGCAGAAAGACCCGAGGGGCTGAGAGCCACGCGCGGGCATCCCAACACCAGCTGCACTCCAGCCTCCAGGCGGGCGGAAGAAAAAAAAACACGGCCCCGGCACCAACCACGGCCCCCGCAGAGCAAATGCAGCAGACCAGCGTGACGGATGCCCCTTCCACGGCTCTCAGACCTCCTGTGCCCACCCGGTGAAACCGCGGCGTTGTTTCCCTGCGGGGCGGGCACGGCGCGGCCCCGCTCCCCTCGGGCCGGCGGCCGAGCGCCGCAGCATCCCGGGAGGGCGAGCAGCGGCCCCGCCACCCTCCCGCCTCCCGGACCATTCCAGCAGGCGGCCCCCCGCTCCCTCCGGGCCGTGCCGAGCGCCCACTCACCCAGGCGAACAGCCGGGGCTCCATGGGATGGGGCCGGCGGCTGCCGGCGCTTCCCGCCGACCGCGGGCCGGGCAGGAAGAGGCGGGCACGGGGCGGGATCAGGGGCGGGCAGTGCCTGAACCGCACCGGGGAACGGGAAGCGCGAGCTCCGGGCGCTGAGCGAGCGGTTCGTGTTTGTCTGGAAAACCCACAAGTGTCAGAGGTTTGTGTCCAAAAAGGAGACAGAGGAGCCCTGCAACTTCACTCCAGTAAAGGGAGAGAGTCCACTGAGCACACGCCCGCGGGGTTTTGTCTCCCTCGAGGTTTCAGAGGGCACAGCCTCCTTTTATCCCAAACTCCCGGCCGCACGGTGCCCTCTTCCTTGCCCCACTGGCTGAGGTACAGGGACGGTACAGCCTTCCCGAACCGCCTACCACATATTCCCCCCTTCAACCTACTGTTTTACCCCAAAGCTCAGGAGTTCAGGCTTGTGCAGGACTATGTCTGTTTCAGGAGCCGAGCTGTGTGGGCTCTGCAACAAACCTGCTGCCCAGAGTTAGCAGAGACATTAAGCCCCATTTCGAAGATGTTAACACCATACCTTCACCCACCAAATTGTAAAGACGTGAGCTTTCCTCTCATGTTTATTGCTGCAGTGCCGAAGTGAAAGGCATTGGTGATTCTGACAATTTCCAGCAACTCATTTATTTCATTGACATTTAAGCCTCCCCAATGGTTTAAAGTACTTAAAACTATCACCGTTTTACAGAAGGTTCGGATGGGTGAAGCCAAACATACACGCTGTTAGTGCCGTGGAAGTACGTCTTCTGGGTATTACTTCTAGCAGTTTACTTTTACTTTTGCTACACAAGTGCAAATAAACATACGACTGCTGTTTTTACAAAGTATTTGAAAGTAGGTGCTAATTTAACACGTTTAAGAACTCCTACTTGAAATGTATACATAGGTCAGGCAAGGCTTAAAGTAATGTTTCTATTTCAACATCATAAATCCAATGTTGTTAAAACTGTAGCTGAATATTAACTGTTATCACAGAAGCAGACAAAACAGATCCTCCCTTACTACTCACTTAGAAGAAGATTTCTTCTTTAGAAAGACAAAGTTCCTAAAATCTATTTTTAAATGAAGTGTAATGTAAGCCATAAATGTTGTAGACCATAATTCTACGTCTTAAATGCTCTTTAAAACGAAGTTGTAGTGAGTTAATAGCCACAGAAAAAACGATCTAGTCTTGATTTAAACAGTGAATATTCTTGGAAAGGTTGGCCTGGCAATTGCTTATGGAGCAGAGGTGTCCTACTAGAAAGCATATGAAACTCAAGCTAATTTTCAAGCACAGAGGTTCATGAAAGTCCTTTCAAGGTCTCAAAATCCTGGACTAGCATCTCCAGTGTATTTAAGATTTCAGACCGTTCTTCCAACACGCTTTCTGGATTTCCTGATAAGATCTACTTATAAAAAAAACAGTGCCTAGGGTGCTATTAAATACACCCTGCACATCAGATTCCCCACTCAAATGTCTCACGTCCTGCTGTGTGTCCATGCCAGGACTGGGGTGGCAGAAGCTTCGCACGGCTATGCAGGATGCTTGGAACTGTGGGACCCTCAGCACGGGCAAGTTTGCTACTATGCAATGCAAGACCATTCAGCAGGACACTGCTTCCCACCACTTTTAAAGTGCTCTTTGGAATTAGGTATACTTTACGCTACAAGGGAGTTTGTTGCCTTCATAGCCACAGAATTCCTATGAAATGCTTGGGCCTTTCAGTTATAGTTTGATTGATAGGGAATGAAGGTGTTCAGGCCAGGTAAAGAAGAAACTAAACGAATCTTTGTGCAGCTTGTATGGGTCAAAAAAGTGACTGAGCAATCAACAGGATATTTATTTTTACATAAAACACACTGATCTATGAACTTTGGGTGTTATTTTAAACTTTGATGTTATTTTAGAGCCGATTAAGCTATTTGAATATTAAGTTGCAATTTGGAAATGGTTTTAGGCTTTGTGCTAAGTCAGTTCTTGACGGCTCGCTATATTTTTTGCTATATTAATTCAGTCAGGAAAAAGGCAAATGGTATCTCTGTAAGGAAAGGTCTTCCCTCAGGTGCAATATCAAGGACAGCAACAAAAATCCTGACTCTTAGCCAATACCGAATCTCTTAAAATAAACATAATTAGGATTTCATGCAACAGCTGTATCTCTGCCTTATACTAAACCCATGCCAAAAAGCACATTTGCAACTCTTTGTGGCAAGAATAATCCCTCTGAAAGCAAGAGTTGACCCATCCCTTTTATCATGTTGAACCTCCAGCTATTTGTGTCCTGATGCCTGCATTGTAATCATTCAAGTTTCCATCTTAGTAGCGCAGACTTAGAAACACTGAATTACCACAGCTTCCACGCTGTCAAGTCTTCAGTGTTATACAGTCAGTAGCACTGACTCCTGGAGTCAGAAATGGAATTCTCCCCAGGGGGATTTATTCCATTTTTGCCTCATAAGCCACCTCTTGCAGCACCTGATCCCAGCTCTGATCCACAGACCACACTTTTTCTTCAGTCAGGCAATTTCTCTGTTCCCCTGCAAGCCTCTAAAAGGCAACTCTGGACCTTTTTTATCTAAGGGGTATGGAGGAATGCATTTATGTGAGGAAATTTACAGAGAGCAACCAGATAAAATTGTTATTCTTATGGGCCATTCACTCTTCCATGTGTAAAGGAGTGAGTTCTGCATACAACACATTATATGCCTAGCAAGTAATCAGTGGGGGAAAGGGAAGAATTGGATTGCACCACAGTGCTGACAGGGTGTTAAACTTCCAGCTGTTTGCCCATCTTGCTGAGGGCATCGCTGACAATGTCCAGCTCGTGGCGCAGCTCATTCACCACGCTGGCGATGCTTTTCGTGTCTTTCAGGATCTGCACACTCTGAGTGTAGGGATTGTACTTCACCCCAAAGGGGCGCTTGATGGTTTTTGCAAACTCTCTGTTGAGGTAAAAAAAAAGAAAAAAGAGTGTGTTATAACCAAAAGAGGGTGTTACAAACAAGACATAAACCACATATGCATTCTCCGTATGCAGCCAGTATCAATAACCACTTTTCTAAACTACTTAAACATAGTTCTAATTGCTAAATATCTCCCACCCAGTACATGGAAAACGAAGAAAATACTAACCAGAATTCCAATACTGTGAAAAATAGTTACAAAACTGTGATAAGAATAGAAGGGTTTGGTGCTGCTACAGAGAGATGTTTAAAATCAAGTCTGCTTTCATAAAAAGGTGTGGAGGGGAATCTGTACCTCATCTTTTCCTTAGCTTCTTCAAAACTTTCAGAAACAAAGTAAACCTCCTGGAAAGTTGTTATGAGACATTCTTGCTTGCAGGTGACCTTTGGATCAAAAGGCTTGACTTTGGCACTGTCAGAGAGTGAGTGCTGGTAATGTGTTATCATGGGTCAGAGGAACATCACCATCCAAAGAATTCAGGAGGAAGATGACATGTGATAAAGTGAATAAAAAGCATTAAGTGAGATGATTTTAGTGCACTGCATCTTAAAATTTTTATCTGCAGATGAACAGTGATTAAAGTCTAACAAACTGAATTACTCTGAACGGTCATATTCTGCCAGTCTGGGTGAGAAGAGGGATTCCACAGACACGAGGCTCATGTATAAACAGAAGCAATATTTTCAGAATCTGGTTAAACCAACAAAACTTTAATCTGGAAATAGTTACTTGGACTATATCATCAAGAAATTATACTTCATAAAAAGCAGGGCAAAACAGTGACAATAATAATGAGGTACAAAGAGAAGAGGCAGACAAGCAGTAGCCATTCTTACCTTGAGCTCGCTAATCGAAGAGAGCAAGCCAGCCCCATAAACTCGTAGCTGTCCCTCTTGCTTGCACAAGCCAAACTCTACCGTGAAGAAGTAGCACTGAAACAGAGAAGGAAGTAAAATAATTCAGCCTTCATCAAAGATGCTGTGGTGAACTAGATGCGAGCATTTCTATCTGTAGGTAGCATCAAATAGTTGCAAATATCAGACAGTTATCACTCAGTTATCCTCAGATAATTAAAGAGGAGGAAAGCCAGAATGGAAGGGTGAAGAACCACAGGATTGCATGTTTCTCGTAAGAAAGGTGGATGTTATAGATCACCCAGCTGGGCTGGAAGATGCTAATGTCAGTGGGAGCATTGAGGTGTAAATCTGTTTTGAAAAATACTGACATGAAATCACAGCCTCAGCTTAAAAGAAACACTGGATAGAAAGGATCTCTGGGTGAGTGGGAACAGCCCACTACAGTTTGTTTCTCATTTGCTTAGTGTCCTGTAAAATTAAAGACGTTCAGTTCATTGGATGTCAGGATTTCTGCAGCTATACTGGAAGGAACACTATTTTCATAGATGGCTTAGTTCTGCTCCCACTGAAGGTAATACAAGTTTTACCACTAGCTACATGAGGTGGGAAAAGAAATTTTAAAAACCAGCAAACGAGTTCTTGCATAACTGGCACCAATTGTTTTTCATCTAAATTTACTTTTAATCTTAAAATACTTTTGCCAAGACATCCAGAGACTGATATCCAGAAAATTAGTTTAGTTTATATTATTTTAATTTCTTGACTGAAGAATATCTAATGCTGGCACTCACCACATTCAGTACCATATAATTTCAACTCATTCTACACATTAAAGAAATAGAACACATTCAAATCTCTGAATCATGTTCCCAGAAGGAAGAAGACTTTATCTGAAAGAAATAGACCATAAAATTTCAGTCTGCAAGAAGTAATCTACCACCAGAAGTTGAACCATTACTTGACACTCGAGTGAAGAAAAATACCAGTCATATCAACTTTAAAGTGGGGTTTTTTCCTAGCATGGAAAATTTTTACAAGCTTTGAAATCCAGGGACCAGTGAAACACACAGATCTAGCAGCTGGTGCGGGTAATGTTGACACGAAGCTCCAAATTTATTCGATGGAGTGAGATCAGCCTAGTAAAGCACAAAGCTTTTGATGGAATCCCCAGGCACTCAAACACTCACTGTTGCCAGTTTTTGGACAGCCTCATCTGATGCCCCAAGTGATGCAAGACCAATTTCCTGGGAGAACTGAGCAAAACTGGGTTCAGCCAAAAGAGGGACATGGCCTAGGAGCTCATGGCAGGTATCACTGGAAAAAGAAACAAAACAAGAAATCCCATTATTTGTCTTTGTGGCAAAGTGAAAAAGCAGCACCACTGAGCAGATACAACATCTTGCATTAAACTTTAATATCCAAAAGACAGAAAAGTGTCACTCGTTTATCTGAAAGCAACTGAGCAGGTCATACCAACCCTATATAAAGTGCATAAAATCAGATTTTCAAATGAAGTAGCCTAAAATTAAGATCTGAGCTCCCCATTTGTGAGGCAACTGGTTATTAAACTAACTGCACACAGTGACATTAGTAAGAAATCTCCAATAACATGTTGTGTTTTTGAAAGTCCTGCACTTATGAAGGTGGCACTTCAGCATGCTGGGACTTCATTACATTCAGTGTGAAGGCTGAGTCTTCAGCACCTTAAAAATAAGTTTTATGCTGGTATTCTTGAACAGCTTTTAAGTAACTTGGCTCTGGGCAAGCAAGATCCAAAATTTTCTCCCAAACTCTACCACAAGATTAAATGACTCACGGCTCTGGTGTGTAGAGGGGGTCCGAGCTGTGTCTGACATATTGAGTGCAGTGAAAAACTCGGAATGCTAATCCTGCCAAGAAGTCTCTGGGTGACAAATATCCAGCAACGGGGCGGATGGTGAAGCCTGTACGCTCTGAAAATGACAGAGAAACTGGACATTAGTTTAGCATAGGGGGCACAACGTTGTCAGCTTTCCTGCTGGAACTGAGGTGACAGCCACGGCGCTACCTTGGCTCAAAACCACGTGGGAAAATGAGGCACAATAGGGAAATTAGGCGTAGGCTTGAGAATGAGCAACGTTTTTAAAAATGGCCCTACCTCTCTGCCAATGGGTTTCCTAGGATTCCATGCCTAGAGTCAACAATATAGCCAGGTATCTCCTTAGCCAACCCTCACAGTCTTTTCAGACACTGCCCCTCAAATGTCACTGTATGCATTGAAAACACCATACATTAAAACACAGATGGCCAAAAGGCCTCCTAAAGGACCAGAATGAATACAAGTCACCAAGGATGTTTCCTTGTGCCCAAAAAAATAGTGGGATTTGCAGTGGACCTTGGTTTCTTTTGAAAACTAGAAAATTTTAGAAAATCAGCACATTACCTTTCAGGAAACGGGACACATCTTCCAGCTGGGGGATATTGTCTTCCCTGTACCCACAGTGTTTGGTGAGCAAGGGGAGATTTTTAAGGTACTCTCTGCAGGCATAAGTTGGGTAAAGATTGTTAAGCTCTCGGTACACAGTCCCCCAAGTCTTGATCTCCTCCTCAGTGAATTCAATCTTGGGAATTGGGTCACCACTGCAAGGAGAAGAGGAAGAAAGGACATTCCTCCATAAATGGCTAATAAGAGGTGACTAATTTACCTACTATTACTATTTAACTCCTGTGTGACTGTGACACCTGGCATTAGACACTGTCAAACACACAGTGAGATCTGGTCTATGTCCTGGAAAGCTTTTAGTCTAAGGACTTGCCCTTTTTTTCACTTTAACCAGTTGTCAGGAATCTTTGCATTGAGCTCACTTAAAACTTTGGTTCTGTAAACAGTTTTAATTGTTTAATGCCAAGAGTAAGGTTTAAAATACCTGTGTAATCTCTTCACAGCTTCAGGAGCTGATGACACATCCTTTTCCCTGTTTGATTTCTAAGTCTGCGATTATTTTCCATTACCCTTTTAATTTGTTTTAGGAAAAGAGAACTCCCTAAATTAACAACACATTGTGTGACAGCAGCTAAATATACACATCAGGTAAAAATCATACCTCTGTGCAGAGGAGACAAGTGCCTCTCTGAGCATATTAATTTTAGTCTCTCTTTCCTATTTAGGCCTCAGGACCTTGAATAAAGTGGGTTATGGCAAGGGCAGTGTTGTGCTGCATTTCCACTGCCAACTGAGGAACTGGCATGGAAAATGCTTTCCCAAGGGAATCTCTGTCAACAACACATTAACAGTAATCAGCTCGGGACTGTAGTAACCAGTTGTGTTAAACACACAGTGCAATGGAACTCTAAGTACAGACCTTTCCTAGATCATTTTCAATTGAGGAACTTGACACCTAAATTCAATCAGGCCACACGAAAATCACGTTTAGAAAGAATTTACAGCACTGAGTTACGAAAATCTTACTGCTTTAAGAGCTCCATCCCCCACCCCCCAAGAAGCATCTCCAACAACAGAAGCTCTTAGAATTTCTTTTCACAGAAAACTTCTTATCTACACATCCCACATGCTAGTTTTAACCAGGAAAGAAAATTCAAGTATTAACGTTTGCCCAGAAAGTTTAGTCTCAGTGGTCACTGGGCTGTGTATTGGGATTTGCCTCCCCTCCTTCTCCTTTGCAGAGCAGCTGGCCAAGCCACACCACCTCAGACTGACCAGAGCTGCCTCGATCTACCTTCTCATCTTGCCTTACATCTCCCTTCCTTTCACCTCCTTGGCTCTGATTCCTGAGCTGAACATGCATGTCTCAGCCTGATCTGAGCCCAGGAAGGTGAGCTCCTCACAGTCCACTCTGCTATTATTTCAAAGCACCCAGAAGGCTGATTCTGGAAGAATTCAAGCTTACTGTTTGTAGTTCATAGCCAGGTCTGCAAAATACTTTCTCCTCTTGCGATAGACATTGTCTTTGAAACCCTAGTGGGAAGAAAAGAAAACACAGTTCAATGAGTTTCCTAGCCGTAATAAATAAATCAATTTAAAACAGGACACTTGACTTTTGTTCAGTTGGGGAATATAAAAGTATGATGCGTAAGAATGAAAGGAGAGGGCAAGAAACTCATAGCTGTAGTCTGAAATGTTTAATAGATGGGAACTGAGCAAATACCCCAAAGCAGGAATCAGCTGGTTTATGCATGCAACTATATACTTTGTAGACAGGGATTAATTTTAGTCATATCAGTATTTATAAAAACTTCATTACTTGCTTGATTATTCTAAATTACAGAATAAATTGCCCATTTGCATTGCCCAAATACCAGTTTGGTTTCTCCAGTAAGGAAGAAAGAAAGAGGAGGAGGCAAGCCTGCCTCAAAACAGCTTCTATTTTTTTAGCTTTTTTAATTTGTATGTGACCACTCAGGGCTCAGTCCTGGAGTTCTTGCACAAGTAAGCCCTGCAGAAAGGCACAGGAACTGAATTCAGTCAGTCTCTCCTGAACTAAGAAAGAGACATGAAATCCCCAAGAGAAGGTGCTCAGACCCCCAGAGGCGCCATTGAGAAGGAGGAGAGGGAGGAGGAAAAGCTGCTGGTTTTTTAAGTCAGCTCCACAAAGGATGTTTCCAGCTATGGATTGGGTGTAGGGAGGGAAAAGTACTTACGGGATGGTCAGCATCTAAGTCAGACCCGTACATCAGCACCCGGTTTGCACACTTATCCAAATCTGAGATCTTCTTCGGAAACCAGGGAACATTCTCCATGTCTAGGGAAGGCATGGAATCCACAAGGTTATTAATAATGCCGAGGGAGGAAACGCTACTTATGGTGGTTACAGCTCAATCTATAAATTAAAGGGGCACAAATAAGACAAGGGAGTCCTCTGCCTATCTGGCGCCAGCCTCCAGCTCACACTTCCTCCTCGGTCACTGCCACAGTCTGCCTACAGAGCGCAGCCAGCCCCAGAGCCTCCGGGAAGGAAACAGTTAACATGGGTTTCTCTGGCCCTTTGCTGTTGTTGGAGTAGCATCTAGAGGATCCCATGGAGACAAGGTCTCCCTGTGTACAGCTGCTGGGAATCTTGTGGGGCACAAAGGGTGCAAAGGAGAACATAAATGATTTGCCTGTGGTCCCTGGGCAGGGTGGGAGCAGGTTAGAGTCCTCCTATCCCGCTTTACTGACTGTGGGAAATGGATGTTTGTCCATGGTTATGTACCTGGGAAGCATCCAGCTTTGCCTTCAGGGGTCTGGGGGGAAGAGGAACAGGAGGCCCTGCAGCCTGAGAGAGGTGCACCATTACAGTTTTGTTACCAACCACTTTGGGGTTATTTTTAGCTAAAAAGGGTTTTTTGCCAAGCTCTTGGCAGAGCAGTTAATACACGGTTTTTCTGCCTCAATGCTCTTCAGTTTACTTAAAAAGGGCAGGAGACTGTTTAGATTGAACTTCCCCTTACTTAGGGCTGAAGTAAGCCATTTTATCCAAGAACTCCAGATCTCTCCTTCCCAAGCACAATGACTGAGAAATACATGGGACCATCTCCTTGCTGCCCTGAACTTTGGGCGTCTCTTTAATTAAAGGTAAACAGGATGTGTCGTATCTAAAGGTAAAAGGCACCTCTTTCATACTAATATAAGCAGCCAGTTATGACTAAAAGTGGGTAAAAAGGATAATGAAATGAAGAACTACATGAGGAAATTGCAGAATCCATCTTCCACTGTTCCCAGCGTCTGGCATAAACTGGGATCTGTCAGTATTACATCTCTGCCATCATGGTGTACTCAAGCCCTGCACCCAGACTTTTCCTACAGGCTAGCCTGCTTTGACCTGCACGGATGCAGGACTCCCACTGGCGCCAGCTGGGCTGTGCTGGGAAGGGACAGGAGCACAGATAGCAGACACACAATTTGCAGCAGCCTGACACAGCCTGAACTCCCAGGTGATGGCAGCCAGCACAGCCGTGCTCATGTCAGCCAGACTGCACTCACACAAAACACAGAAACAGGTACCTGGTAGCAGGTGCTTGAACACACTACACAAATGCAGGTGTGGACAACCATAAAAAGATTTCAAACCAACACATTTGGAAGTGCATTTTCATCAGAACTGCCTTTTGTACCTACCATCTTCCAGGACATTGAAATGCTCTGTTGGGCTCACAGAGACAATGTTGACGTGGGATTTTAGGAGCTGGAAGATCTCATTCAGTTGCTCCCTGTTACTATCGCAGTCCACGAAGATCTCAAACTCAGAATTTCGTCTCTTGGACTTCCGTGACTCAATGTGTACCAGATTTACATGCTTCTCCTGTTTGGTAAGAAGTAATGTTCTCAAAGAGACAGACTAAAAACAATTAACTAAAAATTAAAATAGTTTTTCAAACTACTATTCTACTGCCATGAACTATTCACCACCTCTATGAAGCCTTTTTAGTTAATTGGATCTCTTGATAGCAGTTTGCTTATTGGAGGGGAGAAAAGGTTTGATTTTCTATTCAGAAGGAAGTGAACCTCTGTTCTTTCAGTTTTATTTACATTCAGGAAGCACATAAAGACACAGTCAGGAGGTTTAAATTCATAGACCTTTTTCTTTCATCCTTCCCACAGGAAGCTGATTAGCAAAATTCACCAAAATGCCAATCAAGTCACCATATAATTACCTCACAAGCGTGCAAAGGATTTAAAAGCAGTAGTTTTCAGGGCATTAGTTTCACTTCTCTTTAATCGGAAAGATTATTTAATCATGTGTTTTACATTAGGAACATTGAGAAAACCCCAGGCTAAAACACGCAGGGCCGCACACCAGCGCACAGTGGCTCTGCCCATATTCCTCACACAATACCTGCCCAGCAGCTGTGCAATTGCAGCTCCTCTGTCACCTTCAGTCTGGCTGGGCAGTGTGACAAGGGCACTGCGCTCAACACAGTACAGGTTGACACCCCAAGTGTCCACCTGCCATCAGCAGGGGCTTCAGACCACCTGTTACTCCCTGCAAAAACGTCGAGTGCCAGTCCTCTTGTCATGAGGGGAAAAGACAAACCTCTCTCAGTGTTTAGTCGGTGCAGGTAAGATTTTTAGCCAACCATCATCTAATTTCTGAGGCATAAATTTGCCTTCATGAGTAATTTTGGGTGCAAAGTGGGAGCCAGGTTAAGAATCACATCCTTAATAAATGGATGTAATTAATTCTAGTGTGTTTCAAAACTACCCTTACAATTTAAAAGCACAGAGCTGCTGTAGCAATATGGTTATAATATACGTACCTGAAAGAGTTTTAATGCTTTTACAAGTCCTCCGACTTCATTCTTCAAGGAAAAAATGATGGCTGTCCTTCCTCTTTCAGATGCATTGTCTTCATTCTCTTTATTATCTTCAACCATCATGTAAGCTGATTTATTTAACTAGATGCAAACGAACAAAAAAAAAATTGTTTGAATGGATAGCAGTGCAAAAAGTGTAACTTTTCACATTTCAGGTTGGGGTAATATCTTAAGGTAATGCTGTGCTTTGACTGATCAACCACAAAAGGACAATTATGAATTAAATCATTACACAATAACAGGAATAAAGTTAGGCAAACATAGAATCTGTGAGAGATTGAAATATCAAGATATCTCTTTTAGTTGAATGATTTTATGGACATCTTTAGTTACTCCCTAGGATGCAGAAAATGTTTTCAATGTATAGTTTATAATTAGCATTGTTACTGGGAGGAAGGGGAGCAATAAGGAGTCAGCAGAAATAGTACATTGAACAAAGCATTTGTTAGCAAGTTCAGTGAACACTGGCAAAGGGAATAATCCAAATCCCACAGGACATAGGTAGGAAAAGATGAATCAGGATTCAGTAGATCAGAACTGAAAAATCACTGCCTTTCTCTCGTTACATAACTGTAAAACACTGTTTTCATAGGGCAAGGAGACAAACCTAAGAGGTAAAATGTTTTGCTGACCAGAATCTCCTGGCTATAGAGACAGTCCCTCTCTGATCAACCACAGCCAAGCCGCTCCATCTGCTGTGTCCCCTAATTCATATGTCAAACCCTTGGCATAATCACCCAAATCACACACTGAAAATTGAGACACCTCACGCTGTCAGACCATGTGGTTTTGTACCTTACTAGTGATCACACTCCTCACTGTGTGGAAATCAGCAGCTCTCACAGACCATATCCTTAGCTACATGTAGCCAGGCCATAAATAGAGATGATACTGAAACAGTAAAGAATGGGGAAAATGCAAAGTAAAGAAAAAATACAAGGCTTATAAGCAGAGGCTGTCCCTCATATGTCTTCAAACCTTGCAAAAAAAGAAATAATAAAAGGCGAGGTTTCTGAATGAGTCAGTGAGAAAGAGGAGAGTAACAATGAAGGGACATTATTGCTATTTGGAATTATTTTTTGATCTGGCACAGCTTTTAAAGATATCCCTGTCTTGGGACATTTTTGGAAATGAAAAGAACAAAACAAAAATGCAATCAAAATGCACTGGTTCCATTGATTCACTTATACAGTCTCTCCAACTTTAACCTCTTTAAAATAGATAATGCTGAACAGCTTAAATGTTTCTACCTATAACTGAGAAGATTGAAAATAAAAAACAGTTTTTACCTATCTTTTATCAAAATGTTCTTACTCACCATTCAGATTAAGAATCTGCCTCACAAAATAATTACATTACTTTCATTTTAGATTGAGTGATTTGCAATGAGGCAGATACTTGATGCTGCTCTAAGGTTTCAAGCAGGTTACTAGGCATGAGCTCTTTGGGATTCCAAAGCTGTGTCCTATGGAAAAGGTCCAAGCCCACTGATGCTCACGAAAATATTTGGATTTCTGACTGGGTTCCCACCTCTAATGCATTGCCACGATATGATGAGCCTGGACAACAGTGTCAGACCATCACACCAAACCATCAGCTTGAGTCCAGACATCAAATTCTCTGCTGAAAGTGTTTGGCAGGCCCAGTCTGGGTTCAGCTGAGCAGCCTGCAGGTTTCCCAGCTCACTTCAGTGTCAGGTCACGATTACAAGAGCCAGGAGCAGGCACTGAGCAAAGGTACTTCAAGCAGAAAAGGAAAAGCTAGGAGCACCAGGATTACATACAGATCATTGGTTGTTTTCTCAGGTGCAGAGAGGCCATTTGTGTGAGCCAAGTCCTGTTCAGATGATACTGCTGTTGGAGAAGCTGTGTGCAAAGAAGTCTCCATTACAAGTCGAGTTAGGTGGTGGCCTTTGAAGGCAATGAATGTAGAGCTGGTTTATATAAGTAGCTAATATGCAGCATGTTGGCTTGACTGCTCATTTAGGAGCACTGACTTAAGCCCAGATCAGCCTTTATGAGATTTGGCACAGTTGCATGCAGTGTTATGAGGTGCACAGCTGGGACAGACTACCTGCACCGAGAACTAATGCCCTTCTTTCGTGTTTTGCTGCTGCAGCTTACACTGTGCCTAGGATCAGGTGACAACATCTGTAAAGTTATGTGTTTAAGAGATCAAAGAAGAAAATAGAACAAAACAGAGAATGTTCTTATATTAAGCCCCAGAAACGACCTCTAACTTAGGAATTAGAAGTTGGACAAGAGAAATGGAGATGCTTACAATGCCAAATGCACACCATTTACATATTTAACCCTACACCAAAGCTAATCTTTTGCTTTAAATAAAAAATTAACTGAAGACAGTAATGCAGCAGCCATTTGGGTGCAAGGCAACAGGAGAAAATGGTAATGCAGAAACAATCCCTCTCCTCCAGTGGCTGCACTTCACTTATATTTTATTCTCTATCAGTAACTCAGCAACCCAGCTCTAATAAAATCTGACACTTTTCCTTTGCGTGGTAACACATTTGAGCTTTTTGGAGGGTGAAGGGGAAATTAGTATTGCATTGATGTTTTTTTATTAATGATGCAAATCATTAACTGATTTTCCACCAACCTGACTCAGTCTTGATGAAAATACACAAACATAGAGGTATTCTAAAGCCTTTATTTAGATAGATAACCAGGTGCTGTCCAGTTAAAGATCGCACTTTTTGGGAGCCATAGCAATTGTCTTCCCTTTCTCCTTCTCCCCAAAGGTTATTCACTGAGAGAGAGATATTTGAGGGTGTGTCTTTTGTGCTTTAATTGTTTACATTAATGGATAACCAGGAATTAAAATTATCCGAACATATTTGCTTTAAAAAAATTACATTTTAGAGCCATAAATTGAAGATGAAAAAATCTTTTCAAAATATTTGATACTGATTGACATTAATAATGATTAATAAAAAATGTCAATGGGCATTTTATGTTCTCTTCCCTTTAAGCAGCTGCTTACTTTATCACTGTCCTTTTGACACACTTCTAGGGAAGGATGAAGACACAATATTAGGAGTGACCACAACTATTACATTTTCCAGCCACACCAAAGTTCTTCCTAAGGCTTAGCTCTTAGGCACCAAACCAAAAGCTGTGCTGAGCAGCTTATTTGGCTTCCAAGTATCTGAGGGATACAGCAAAGCAATATTTTTGTGAAACTTTACTGCATTATTGTCAGCATTCTTGTCTTCACAAGGAATTTTACAGACTTTATCAACTGCACAGTGTCAGTAACTGCAGCCAATGCATAAGTGCTGATTTTATCTGGTCTTCTCTGACGCACTGAGCAAATTCCCACTATAATGTGGAGTAACCCAGGAGTTTTTCTGGGCTGTATCACACCCTCTGTCTCCTAAGCAATGATGCACCAAAAGTTGCTTAAGTACTGTAATTTCATGTGCTCGCATTTACACTTTGAGACTTTTTTTTTCCGCTCTTCTACCCAGAAACAGCAGCATAACCAGTCCCATCCCAGTCCCAGAGGCACTGAACGCTGCCACCTCCGCCAGAGGAGCCGCATCCAGGGCTCTCCAGTTAGCGCTCTCCAAGTAACCGAGGCTGGAAAGCTCCCTTTTTTCCCAAATCCCCTCTCCGAGAACTGCAACAGCGAGGCGCCCGAGCTGTGACTCCACAAAAGCGGCGTTTACTCCGCAAGCCAGGACCGATCCCGGGGCCGGTCAGCGAGGATCCCATCCCGCACTTCCCGTGCCCATCCTGCTCCCCTCACCTGTGCGCATCCCGCTCCTCCTGTGCCCACCCCTGTCCCCTCACCTGTGCGCATCCCGCTCCTCCTGTGCCCACCCCTGTGCGCATCCCGCTCCTCCTGTGCCCACCCCTGTCCCCTCACCTGTGCGCATCCCGCTCCTCCTGTGCCCACCCCTGTCCCCTCACCTGTGCGCATCCCGCTCCTCCTGTGCCCACCCCTGTCCCCTCACCTGCCCGGCGGGGTCCCGCGGGCTCGGCGCCGCCTCCAGGGATCCGCCTCGGCGGGGCGCGGGGGGCATGGCCGGGACAGGCTCAGGGCAGCCCCCGGCCCCGCCGGCTTTATGGAGGGGCGAGAGCCGCCCCCGACCGAGGGGAGGGATGCAGGAAGGCGGGGGGAAGCGCTGCCCGGCCCAGCTGGGGAAGGGGCGCGTTGACCCTCTGCACGATGTTCACTCCGTTTGCAGAGCAGCGATGCTCGGATGCAGCCACCACCCGCTCCCCATCACTGCACCCCGGAAAAGCCCGCATAAGAAGAAGCCCTCTCCCTCCTGAGTTGCACCTCCTCAGTCACTCCAGAGGGGTCCCAGAAGACTGACTCTTTGTGGGTAACTCTGTGGGTTTTGCAGTTAACATAAATTTGCACGCCTCGGGGCTGAGGGGAGGGAGCATTTGGATGGAGGGGGGTCTTCCTCTGTCGTATCCACACAGGTTCTTCCCAACACCCGTGCACTCCCTGTAAAATGCTCCGTACGCTGCCTATGGGAAAGGGAAAGCAAACTGCATCGGAGGTGAGAGGTGGTGAGGGCTGGGCCCATAGCAGAGGGGCTTTAAGCAAAGTGGCCTCCAAGGCTACAGGGGACCCAGCAGTGAGGGACTCCCCTAAATTCTCTGCAGCACTTAGTGCAGGTTGTTGTCTCAAAGTGGAACACAGTGGGCAGGTGTATCGAGCTCTTCACTAAAAACAGCAGTGCATTTCTGCTGCGAAAATAAATTGTAGCATATTACTTCTTTCCTCAAAAGCTCCTGCACATACAGGAAAAATAACTACATTTCTATTAGCAGAAAACTACATCTGTTCATATCATTTATGTTGTAATTTATTTTCTGCATACATCTAGACATGTTTATAATATAAAAACTCATGGTTTTTAGACTCCAGTAATCCCAGTCCTCACTGTCTCCTCTCAGGTCAGACTTGGCAACACTAGGATAAGGGGATTTGTGGTCCACAGCAGAAGAAGCAAAAACGTTCCCCGGGAACATAATCTCTTGGAGGCGTTACGGGTCTCTTGGGGAGGAGAGATTATTTTGTGTGTTTGAGCTGTCCAAAACCAAAGACTCTGATCTTTTTTTATGTTCTTTTCAAACAAACCTTTCAAATAAATGCTCAAAATCAGCAGCAACTAGTTTTACTCTAATATACTCAAGTATTTAGTATATACTAATATACCCAATATTTTGCTCTTCAGTGCCTAAAATATTGAAACCTTGATTCCAGCTAGATCCCTTAGACACTGGTGTATCACACATGGTAAATCATATTGATGAAGCCAATATACAGGCTGACACCTAACCCAGGCAGGCACAGTCACACTTGCACCAACATCTGCAATGATATCAGGGTCTTCCTTCTTCCTAGAAGGCACTGAACTTCAAACAATCCTGTTTCTCAGAGGGCTGAGGGTGACTACCTCAGCCCTTCAGACACAGCACGGGATTGAAAGAGCATGGCTGTGAATGATGACATAGTTGGAAAACCCTTTTTTCCCCCAGTTTGCTAAGGGGATCTATTTTATAATTAGATGCTTCAATTTTCCCTGCATAAAGAAAATGCAGTATTTATTAATATATGTCTTAGCTCTACAACAGGCATCTCACTTCTTTCCTGAAGCATAGACCTCCCCATCAAATGAGCTGACTCAGAAAGCAAACAATTTGTAGGATCTTTACCCAGACTCCTAAGTGTATGAGAGCCTGGTGTTAATGATAAATCTGTAAACAGGGGCACAGTAAGACATTTATGATAGAATATGACTAATCTGTCAAGTTTCCCTAGCTCAAATGAAGCAATAATAATGGGGAGCCCACGGGCAGCTGGACCTATAACTGCTGAAACAATGGGAATGAGGTCAGGAACGGCCAAGGAAATTTAACCTAAAACGAACTTAAGTATTTACACAACGAGATAACTGGGATGCCCAGAGTTTTGGGGAGCAGATTAAAGCTGATTCAGTGGTTTAGGAAGAAGTGCTTGCTCACCACAGCCAATACCCCGTGGTCTGAAAGGGCAGAACCAGAAAGCATGAACTGACTCAATTGCAGCCTGTTTTCACTGGGTGCTCACTGGAGCCTGCTCTGCTCCTCTCCATGCAGGGTTTCCAGCTCCTGGGAATCTGTGGATGGCTTTACAGGAGAACTACTTAAAAGGTTTTATCCAAAAGCTGAATCTTCACAGTTCTAGGGTTGCGGGGTTTTGGAAAACCGTCAGTCACGAGCAGAGCTGCTGCTTTAGGTTTTCACAGACAGAGGGACACTTCTACCTTTTCCCAAAAGCTGGTAGCACATTCTACCATTTAGGAATGGTGGCTTGAGCCCCTCACCACAGAAGAGAGCAATATGCCACAGCAGTCAGGTATGGAGCACAGCACATACAGGGCAGCAAAATGCACAGGGGCTACCCTGCTCAGCCTGGCAGGAGGTGGCACAAGCAAACACTGACCCAGAAAAGGTCTGAATTGTGACCTCATTGGTCTGCAGGAGCACCAAGAGAGGCCAAAAGTTTTCAGGGGGATGTCAGAAATCTACACAGACCCTGAGGTGGGAAGGAAGTGTGAAGGACAACGAAAACTGGGGCACCAACATTGTAGGGAAACAGGCCTCCCCTTACGCCATGGAGATAAGGCAATACAGTGATTAATTTTCCTCTAAAGCCTGCAGGAGATTTCTCACATATAGCCTCTCATACAGACAAAGCCCTCCAGACAGATAATCAGCACCTGAGGATGGAGCACAGGTCTGACCCTGCCCAAAAGTGGGTCAAGCTGATCACGTTTTGCAGGACAGGGCTTTGCCACGTGCAGCTGCCACAAAACCTCTCGCACCGGCACAGAGCAACCATGGCAGCACTTGCCATGAAGGCTACAAGAGTGGCTTTCAATTACGTTTTTCCTCATAATTCCTCATTAAATGAATTCTCCTCTGTTGCATTCAGATCCAAGTGAGAGGGTGGTGTCAGACTGAAGTCTCATGTTTTCTCAGTCCTTTGCTGGAGTAGCTCCAGGAACATCAAGCAGCTCCAGAAGAGACCACGAGTCTATTCCTCCTTCCCATCTGCTAACTCAGAGGTGACTCTGCTCTAGTTTTCAGAGAGTTTCTGTTTTGTTCTTCAAACAGAAACTTGACAGCAGAGTTTGCAATCAAACAGTGGTTCTGACACTTGGGGATACACATTTGTAGATAAATGCCCTGGTGATTTTTAGGCTGAAAAGTATTAAAACCAAGCTGTCACACCTGCAGCTCTTCCCCTCCCTAGAGAGCCACACAGTAAAGGACAGTTTTTGCTGTCTGAAATACAACAACATAAACCTTCTGCCCTACCTCTCCTCTTCATCCCACTCTGAGAAAGTTTGCTCTTCATGGGTCAAAAACATAGGGACTCAACGAACCTGGCACGTATCTCCAGACACAGCACAAGTCTTGTATTTACCAACACTCTGAGGAAGCTGGTCTAGAGGGAAAAAAAAGGTGGAAAAAAGAAAAATCAGGGTCTCCCAGGGGTTCCACACCGGGGGAGAGACAGAGGGTGGTTTTGTTGAAGTGGTGAGGCAAGAACCATGGAAAAGCAGGCTGGGAATGATCTGTAAGGGTATTAATCTTCTGCTGAAAGATAAGGTTATCTACCTGAATGCAGCAAGACTGAAGGACAGAATCAGTCAGCCCTAAAGTCTTCTCAATCCCATCAAGGTCATCAGTGGGAATTACCTGATCTCCCCATGTGATAGGAGAAAGTGCTCTAATCTCCAATAAGGCAATTTCACAAGATCACTTCTGAGGTACAAACCCCCTTGGACTTGATTTGGCCCAGCCATCTGCCTTTCCAAACAGGACCATTTGTCTGAGGCAAAGTGGCCACTTGAAACCTTTCCAGAAAAAGGTATGAAGTGTCAACTCCCTGAACAAAACATGTTTGATACCACTTAATACCAAGCCTGCTCTAATCATAATTACTTTCTCCAGAACAGACAACTGGAAATTCTAATCACAGCCCTCTGCCTTTCTGTTAATTAACTGCTGCGGGCAAGTCATGCCTTTAAGAACCTCAGGGCACTTAGACAAGCGCTGTGGAAGTTATAGGGAAGAGTGAAGAGCCCTCTGCACAGTTGGTTTTCCAACACAGGTTTTACAGATCTTCTTCATATTCTGACTGAATTTTTTCAATGCCCTTGTATACTGATGCCCAAAAAGCTGCTGACCTGAAAGTCTGGCTCATTTTCTTCTACTGATTTTTAATATTTATAAAGCATTTACTGTCACAACACCTAAACAGCAGCATTCACTTCCAACCACTTTCTAGTCTTCTTTCTCTCAACCTTTGACTTATCTCACATGAATGAGGTGGTAACCTGTGATTGTGGCTTAGGTCATTTACCTAAATTCAGGGAGTTAAAAAGCTCCAAATCCAAATCTTTTCAAATTTTCAAAGAAATGTATGGATCTGAAATTCCTGTCTTTCTACAGAGAATTCTTCCATTTTCTCCCTTCTTCTGCGAACCACAGTTCTTCCAACAAACACTTCCCAGAGCAATTCACCCAGACTTTCACCAGCATGAGGCCGTGACAGTGTCATACCCCGAACTCAGAGTAACCTCCAAGAAACATCTGGAAGTCCCGGCCCCTGAGAAGGGAACCACATCCCCATGAGAGTGGTTTAGCAATCAGTTCACTATTCATGCTACTGAATAGTTGTTGATAATTAAAGCATTTAATTCATAACCAGTTAATATGCAATGAAAGGAAAAGGGGGATTTCAATTACACAATTATTTAAAACGTTTACAATTATCTTTTTCCAGTGAAAAGTGCAAGAACCAATGAGGCAAATTACCCTCTCAGACAGCTGTAGTATTGACAGCCTTCAAGCACACTTACTTTGAAAAGCCAGAGCTGCTGTGTCAACCTACTGGAGCACATCCAGCCAACAGACCATTCACTGTTTGTATATTTGCTTTGGACTGTTTAAAGAAGTAATGTTAGCCCTTTCATCTGAGGCAGGAAATATTTTTCATTTCACAAAAGCTACATAAAATCACAAATGACATGAGTTACTTGCTGCTCTGAGCAAACAAGGTGTAGTTTTTTCCTAAAAACACCTTTGTAAACTTTTTACAAAAGGTTAGTTTAGCTGCTGCTGGGACAATGGAGAAACCGGGCTCTGGTTTGTTTTCTCTAGTGAAAATAATATCGCAAAATTAATATCAATCAGCTACATTTCAAACCAAAGTGTTGTCTGGCTGGGAACCAAAGTCCTGAAAGAGCTCTTTGCTCCAATTACTCTGGAGCCACTGGGTATAGAAATGCCAATTACAACTTCCTTTTATTTCCTTATCTGCTCAGTGTTGGTCAAGTCACCTCAAGTTAAGCGTGGTCCCCCACCAGTCAGCAAAGATTCCCTGTGTTACTAGAGCAAACAGGATTTAGTCCAGCCAGAACCATCAGCCAGGGGTGGGGAAAGCCAAGTGGAAAAGCTCAACAAACTGAGCTGCCTGCTGCCTGGAAATACAGTGCAGCCTGGAGAGGACAAGGAAATATTGTATTGAGCCTTGCAGATTCTGCTCTGCTCAGGCTTGCAGTCCAGCCCCTGTAGCTCAGGCGGGGCTGAAGGCTCACAGATGGTTTCACAGCAGTCTGAGCCGAGGTCACAACTCTGCACTGCACCAGTCCTGGCCATCAGCCCCAGAGCCCTGGCAAGGGGAGGGAGGCTGAGAAGCTGCTTAGTGTTGACGGCTCTGGCACCAGGTACAAGGTGCAAAATGAAAATGAAAGACAAAGCATCCAAAAAGAGAAGAGTATGGGAGAGCCTTAGGCAACCTCAGCCACCACCACTGAAAACAGCCACTCATGGCATTCAGGGATTACTTCTGACCAGGTCCTGATACTTCTCCTGATGCCTTAGGTTTTAACTTTTATATTTTTCAAATCCTGTACTGCCTAGTGTGTAACTCTAAAGTTTCATGTGGCCTGTTAGCTGCTGTTCTCTCATGCTGGTTAGACATAACAAACCTCTCTAGGTTTGCTCTTCGAGGACACTTTGATTGTCCCAGGCCCCAATATGCGTAAACTAAAAGCCTCTGAGAGGAGGGGCAAACTTGGGGTAAATACATCATTACCTGAAGTTATAATTGGAGAATTAACCCTGATATGCAAATGGACCAAACTTTAAAAAGTGTGAAGAGCCCGTGACCCAGGGTCCATCTTGGGTGTAGCCTTTTGACTGCCCAGGGTGTACCTTTGAAGGCCCTTCAAATAAATACCTACTTTTGTTCTCTTATTCTTGTCTAGCCTCTGTTTTCAGGTAGCCACTTCAAGGCATCATCCATCCCTTAAGCACAAAGTGTAGTAGAAGTGGACTCCATTCATTGAGGAGCCACCCTGGTAGCATTATTTCTACTACATTATCATTACAAAACCTCAGGAATTATCCAGCGCTTTCGCATCACAAACACAAAGCAAAACAGCCAAATGCATAAATAAGCCTGCTGATAAGAGCAGTCACGGCGTGTTTGTTAACCTCAGCCTGTTGGCCTAATTAGTAGAACAGCAGCATATTGTGTATTCAGAGTGAGGCGGAGGAGCCAACAAAGGAGAGAGCTTTGTACTCGCTAATGATATGAGTAAGCAGAGCTCAGAAAGCGATTCAGCCGACTTTGATCCACTCAGGAAAGAGAACAAGAGCTCTCCAGGTACTTCTGACACAGCCTCACCATGGGCTTGCGCCAGTAACCAGCCTCTGCCATATTCACACCCATTTAGAAAGTGTATCTGACATTAGATTTGCTGAATGTCAGAAGCAGGCGGACTATGCCATGTGTTTCACGCACCCTAAACATAGCCAGGCCAGCAGAAATCAAGAGATGAGTCCAAGGCCCAAACAATCACAAAAGACACTGGGTTTGCCTGTTACAGCCGGTTTCTGGTGTGTTTCACCCCCGTGCTGTAGCTGATCAGCCTTTCTGAAGCAGAGGACATGGTCAGATTGTTCGTTCCCAGCCAGTCTAAGTCCCTCAGGGCTCCACAACAAAGTGAGCTCGGAGGACCATTCTCTGTTCACAGATTTTAGACACCCCCCATCCACGGAAGTCCTGAAATCACACAGAGAAACAGATGACAGAGGGCAGCCTCTGGTCTAGACGCTGGCCATTGACCAGCATGAACAACATAAATTCAATCACAGTCACTTTTTGCTCCAAGGATGAAAACCAGCAAGGTAAACCCATCAATTCACAGCAGCAACGTTAAACACACCAGCAACTGTAAAATATCCAGCCTTGGAGCTGTGAATCACATCATCATTTCCAAGACTGGCAAGAGCTGTTCATCTTACTGTGTTCTCATGACAGATGTTTTTTCCCCTCTGAGTTTCTTTTATCTTATTAGATTTTAGCTCCCATTATAGTTAGGACAATTTTGTATTGGGGCAAAATTAATTAGTTTGCATCAAAGAAAGGCTCCTTAAAACGTAACACTAATGAGTCTCATCTGCCTGATTAGAGGGCTTTGCTTTTAGGAACACTAGGTACAAAATTTTATTTCAGAGAAATAAAACATTATAAGATTATTTAAGGTTGAAAGCATTAGCTAAACAGTAACCAGGATCATGGATAAAAGATTAGGGTGGCAAACTGTGAGCAGACTTACAACTGACGAGAGGATGCAAGTGTAGACCAGAACAGGCTAATGAGGTTTTGTCAAAGATGTGCAAGCAAGGCTCAGTACAATTCACAACAATTAATTTAGTGAACTGACACTGTACCTCTCATCTATTCACAATTCTTTTCACCTATTCACATGCTTGGAGGGACTAAATGGAAAAGAGTTACGGATTGGAAAAGACAGTACCAATTTTTAGAAAAAAAAGATGGGGGAAAGGTTCATTCTGGATGAGTCAAACTAATCTTTAATATCTGGCAAACTACCTGGACAAAATATTTACTTATTTTAAAATCTGATTTTAGTCAAGAACAAGTTGTGTTTATCAATGTTGGCTTTGATTGATGTGAGAATTACTCCAGAGAACAAAGGGAGTTAAATGATTTGGTATTTCTCATTTTTATTAAGCTTCTTCACCCCACTCACTTTCTCTTACCCCATTAATACAAACAATTAAAAAAACACAATCTGGAATTAAATTCCTGAAAGACAGGGCAAAATTCACCTGAAAAATCACGTGGTAAACATAGTTAGCAGAGTTTTTCTGGTAAATTTGGCATAGTACGCCATAAATGACATCTGCACAGCCACATGCTGGGCCATTTGTGAATGACAAACATGTGACATAAGCACAAGCAGTAGAAGATAAGGGAACTGCCTTCCCCAGAGTGACATCTCCATCCACAAACCTCTCCAGCATGGACGCAAGACTAGGAATGAAGATGTGTTTGGAGAGGGCAGGTCCCAGCTGCTGGCAGAAACAGCTCTGTGTGAGAGGAGGCAGAAAGCCCATGACTGGACAAGGATATGCTTTTATACAATGTCTGTGGCCAAAGAAACCACTGTAAATTTGTGAGTGTGCTCTCAAAGCCACCCAGGCAGATGCTGAGCAGTACAACTGAACTGGCACCACCTCTGGCTGGTGGAAAACCATCCAGACCTGCTGCCGAATCACATCGCGGGGCACTGAGGGCTTACGCAGCTTGAGGCAGTTACACACAAAAAGCCTTTGGATAAACCAAGAACTCAATTTGAACCTCTTTTCCCCTCTTTCCTCTGTTATGGTAAGGTTTCAACTCAAACATTACTACTTTTTGTCAAAATTACCTTGACCTGCAACAGGCAACACCGAACCCTTTTTATCCTTTTGCCAACCTAGCACTGGAATTCAAATTTTAAAAAACTCATTTCAAACACCCATGTGTCATCTTCTTCTGATGCCATGCATACTGCACCTGTGCATAATATTCCTCCTGCCAGCCTTCTGCATTAGGTAAACAACAACAACAACAACAAAGACAACTGTGCCTGTTATTCAGAAGCTTTTTGTTATCTCCTGGAAGAAGCAAAAGGGCCCAGAGCATGTGTGGACCTTCGTTTAATTTCATTATATTTACTTCTTTCAAGTCTAAGCAAACTCAGGGATCAGCAGATCAGAGCTGGTTAATTAAATCATGACAGCACTTCCTTTACCCTGTGTGGGCAGTCACATCGTGCTGTGTCACATTCAGCAGGTTCTTCCAACAAAGCACCCTCAACCTTTACACTGTGGACAAGAAATAAATGTGCCTCCCAGATGGCACTGCAGTATTAAGAGCTCTTCTGATGCAAAAGCTGACAGCTGTGGAGTAGCACTGAGATTATTTTCAATACTTCCATCGTGGGGGTTGACTCCAGATCTGTTGGTTAAAGTTACTGATAACACTGCAGTAAAAGATCTGGTTCTGATCCTGATGTTCATCACTGAGTGCTAAGCAAGAGGCAAGCGAGCAGGGTGGGCTCAAAAGCACATGTGCACAGACACGCTGCTGGATGCTGTCCTCACCCACCTGCTCTGGTGTCCAGAAAGGCTGGAGAAGCAGGAAAGCTGCAAGAAGTTTGCTTCTCAGGGTTACCCCTTGCATGCTCTTGCTTGTATCCATAAGCACGTGGACTGTGCAGGAATTGGCTTGGACAACTCCAACCATTCTCCAGAGCAACTCAATGCCCAGTATATTTTGCATCTATCTCCCATCTCCTTTTAGGAGTTGTGAGAACCTCTCCAATAGGGGAAGAAGGAAAAGGGCAGATCTTCCCTTCATTTGGGCTTGGGACTTTCCCATGAGAGCAGCTCACATTGCACAATGCCAATACATTTAGGTCTCTCAAAGACTTTCCTTGGACCTACATAATTTGTCAGCTCATAGGTACTTTCCTGTGTTTCTTTTTGTCTACTCATAAATGTCCTCTAGCTACTCACAAAACCAGACTCCTCCCTTGCTCTTCCATGTTTTCTCCATTCATTTTTCCCTTTCCTATTATTCCAGCCTTTTCTGTCCACTACTGCTCTGCATTGTAATGGCTTCATCCCAAATGACAAAATTGAGTCATTTTGCAGTTTTGTTTATTCCCATCTAAGCTGAAGTGTTTCTCCTTCTTTTCTACTCTCTTAACTTATTAAATCAAAATCTTTACTAATCAGGCTGGCATAAACTCAAAATGTCTTCCCATGGTTCCTGTGTCCAGCCTTCCCACCTGACTAACGAGGATACTCTCTGATGTTGAATAAAAGAGTTTGTGCACTACAAAGAATTCTTAATGGAAAATGAAACCTTCTGACATCACTGGCTAATTATAATGCAGCACTGTGGCTGTATTGCAGGGCAGGATAAAAGTGTGCACGTGTTTTCCTGTGTGTTTCAATATCCTCCTATTGACAGAAGATAGGGCGACTGGTCTACAACTGGAGGCCAGGAAATTATTTTTCTGATTTCATTGGAGTAATTGACAAAAGCACTTCCTTTCTACATAAGGTTAACAGATGGCTTGTTAAAGTTACAACTTCTTTAAACAGAGCTGTCACCAAAAATTATATACATGACAACAAAAATAATATTGATACAAACTCACTGCAAAATTAAAATGAAGTTTGCATAACCTAAAGCACAGAATAAATAACTGCCACTATTCCAGCACAGAATACCAAGGTGCATTTGCTTTTCTAAGATTTCCTTGGAAACTGGATGAAGGGATATAAATTGGGGAGGTGTCAACATGGGACTTAAGTTACCGTGGGCACAAAGATGCAGTCAGTCACTGTGCCTATGCCAGGAGCAGGCTGCAGTCTGCTGCAGATCAGTGGGCAACACAAGCACCAACCCTGCAGGGCTCTGCTTTCACATCTTGCCTCTGTCATGTTCAAGACTTGTATAAGGCAAGGGCTTGCAACACCTGACTCTGCCTCGCCTCCATCATGATTTGGCTCCCTGATGCGTCACCGAGCCAGCAAAAAACAAGGGGGGGGAGTGGGTGAATTAAAAAAAAGAAAATTTTAAAAAATCCATCAATACTCATTTGCCCACCTGCTGTGGTTTTGAAGACCTCGTGTTCATCTTAAGCTTGTCTCATTTCCATAACAGCAGGAGAAACTGCAAAGATTCAGCTTTGAAAACAGAAAATGTAATCAGTGTCAGACTTTTGATAGGTGACTGCACATCAGCTATCCCACCTGGACAGATCTAGAATGCTAACATAATTACTGATATGTAACACCTTTCTTCTTCAACATCACACTTACTATTTATCCTCTTTGTCAGGATTCTTCCAGGTTTTTCCCTATTTGCCTTCTTTCTCCAGTATCCCTTCTTCATCTTTTTCCTTTCTCTAGTATTACTGCCTTCTCTTCACAGCCTCCTACCACTGTTACCTTTTCTCTGCGAGCTGTTTCGCAGTAGCCTTTGTATAAAATTCAGCTCCCAGACTTTACTGAGCCATCATCAAGACGTGCAGCTCACATGCAATGACCTGGGAGAAAGAAAAATGGAACCCCACTGGGTTTTCCCTGGGTTCATTCATTTTCGCCACAGTAACAACTCAGAAGCAAACCTGTTCCCTTACTCATCTTAGATGTCAGCTCCTTGCATTATAAAACTGGGTTTCTCTTTGCAAAATAAGTGAATCAGGGAGGGAAATAAAAGGAGGTGTAGGAGCAGTATTTCTCATTGCAAAACCTCTGTCAATAGCTGTTGGCAATAACCTGGTTTGTTTTGCTGTGCTGGTGATGTCAGGTTCGCTCAGCTCACGCCCCATCGGCTCTGACTGAGGGGCTTCACTCCCCGCAAGGCTGGGCAGCAGAGCACAGCCACTCGCTGCCTGGGCTTGCCTTCACATGAAGGGGTTTTGGGAAATTGTATAACATCACAGCAGACTGGTCCTTGCCCCAGGTGTAGCAGGTTCTTCCCTTCTCACTGACTTTGGCACAGCACGTGAATTTCATCATCATGGCCAAAAAAATAAAAAGTAAACAGAGAGCGCTGAAAGAGGACGTTTTATTTTGAGGGGGAAATAAAAGGATACATTAGGGAACTGCTGTGACCAAGAGATTCTGCTCTAGAAAAAAAACCTGGCAAATTCTTCAGTGAAAAATAGAAGAGATACTGCTGCTTTTCTAACTCGCAGTAGCAGCCAAAATAAGGGTAGTGAGAAAGAACATGGATTTTCAAGGCAAAAAAACCCCACAGTAACACCTCCATACCTTTTAAAGCCAATATAATAAACTATGAAGATATTTCACTTACAAATAAAGGTTGTATCTTATTGTTCTTTTTGGATATAGCTTGGTTTCAGTGAAAGGTGGTTATAATAGGGCAGTTGTAACAACACATCATCTTACAGAGAAAGGAATCACCATGGCAGTTACAAAAAATATGGACTAAAAAAGTAGTGACAGAAAATTAAGCAAGCATCATGACATGGATATGGAGAAGCACAGAAAAGAGCTTTTTAGGGTTCATGGTTTAGCCTACCAGAAAGGATAAATTTGCAACATGAATATTGGGCAAGCATTAGGATATCAGCAACCCCCTCCTTGCACTGCCAAAGGAGCAGATAAAGCATTCCAATGCCACGGTTTCTTTGCCCACAACCCTAATTTCCTTGGTTTTGTGGTGCTTTGTCCCAGCAAGAAAAAGTTACAAGGTGGGATAAAGATGCCAAATGTACGTAAAATTGAGTCAACAGAATGTTAAAATCCTATCTTTGAATGAAATTATTATGAGGATCTATTAAGCCTAATTTAAAATAAGGCCTTCCAATCTGCTTTCTGCCTCAATTTTCTAGGTGTTCTCATGCCACAAGTCACATCCAGCTCTGTCCAAGCAGGACTGAGTTCGGCTGCTTTAGTTCAATGCTTCAGATACCCACTTTCGTTCATGTCACTGCACAGAGCAGTGACAAGTACTTCTCATTTTTTCCTAATGAGGATGTTCTGGAGTTAATCAGATCTTTGCTCTGGAAGAAAGCTGCTCACCTGCTTGTAGACAGACAGACAACCACTCTGAATCAACTGACCTAGAGAGCTCTGGCTTGCCAGTAGGTATCAAAACAGGTCTAGTGGAGGGAATTAAAAAAAATACCAAACTCAAAACCCAAACACTTCCCAAACCCTCCCTGCCCCTCCCCAGAAAAACCCCAACCTCCCCAACATCTCTAACACATGCTGCTCACCAAGCACAGGCCGAGGGAGGTCCCTGCTGGCAGGATGATGAAACACACGTGCACCAGTTCCAAACATCATCCACGTGCTCCCACAAATCGTTTCTTCCCTCTCTGAACCCCGCAAACACGGCACAGTTACCTTGCACTCACCCTGACACCAGCCTCTTGCTCCCAAAGGCAGCACCACACCCACTGCACAAGGGCAGCTGCCTGCTGGGCCAAAGGGGGAATCCCAGTCTCCAAATCACCACGTTTATCAAGAACAAAAATTCCCAGCATACCTGAATTATCATTCTGCTGAAGCAAGGCTGACTGACTATTCCTGCAGCTCCGTCTGTTGCAGATGAGCAGGAGGATGGGACCCACCGGGGTTCCCACATGACATTGGTCATTTTTTCTGTCACATGACAGGCATCAGTTATCTGTAACACTTAGTTCATCAGCCAACACTGGATATTGGTGTATTGAAAAGAAGGAACAAAATAAAACAACAGATCTTGTCTCAGCTTTTTTTCTATATTACATTACATGGCTACTGCGGAATTTTGACTACAACAAATTTCAGCAGGCGCACACCAGAAATAATGCTTCTCTGTGGTGGAAGACAGTTATGATATAGCTGGGGACAAACTAAACTCAAAAAACATTTCTGGGATGAGACACACGTTAACTTCCAGACCATAAAAATGACTGCGCAAAAAAAGCAAGAGTTAAAAAAATATTCAGTGAAGGAAAACATATTTTACAGCACACAGACATTATGAAGAGGTTTGATTTTCCTCTTAAAACTGACACAGTTGAGAGTAACAGGCATTTGCAGTGGCTCAGAAAACGAATTTAATTGACACTAGAATGAAGGAAAGCATACAGGTTGGTTTTTTTAAAAAAAGAAGCTTTATTACAAATCTGTAGGTTTAAGAAAATATCCCAAAACTGTCAAAGTAGTATGAAAAATGCTGTCATCTGATTCACAGTCACCAGTTTTCTCCAACAAACATAGCTTACAAAAATTGATATAAACCACAGCAATTCTTTTTGGTGACACAAGTCAGGTATTTGTAATTCCAAATTCCCTGCTGACAACTAAGATGCTGCTGGCAGGGGTATGATTAAATTGCACCAGGTTTGAAAACTGGAAGTTGGGATGGAAAGGTTATATACACATATTGTATTTTACCACATGTCCAAGTAACTCCGGGCAAACACAACATGGCCCAGCACAATGCCAAACTCTGTAAAACCTGGAGAGCCAGGGAATGTGTGTATGTGACATTTAGTTATTCTCTGTGCTCTGGTTCCCATTTGCTTTTACATCTCAAACCGAGTAATGACCAATTGTTTTCCACTCTCGTATACAGAAACAGTGAGGCTGAGGTGCTGCTGCACTGTCTCTTCAACTCAGAATGTGTCAGGTGCACTGCATGCAGACACAGGATCTAAAAATGCAGTGCAGTTAAAACATCACGTAATTAAAGTGGGAGTTTCAGGAGATTGTATACTGAATTTCCTGCAAGTGACCTAACACCTTAAGCTCCCCCATGGAAAACATGGCATTTCTCATGCCATTCAGAGAGAATTCATACAACAAATGAAGAAGGAAAGAACTGATGTATGTTACACTCCTAAACTGAAGCACAGACTGCTGCAAAAAAACAGGGATTGAATCCAAACCTGCCCTACAACTCTTAACTGTGGGTAGTTACCTGCAATGGCTGGAAGCTGCAGCACAGACCACTGGTAACAATGGTCTCAAATCCTTTGAACTGCACAGGACTGAGACACCACAGCTCAGAGCTGCAGTGAAGATCAGGCTTCAGTAGAAGTGTGAAGATTCGAAAGGAGCAGGATGAAACATTTCTGTTACAGTACCTGCTCAAGGTATTGATATGATCTTAAAAAATACCTAAACAACTCTATAATTTAACTCTTCTTATCAGGCGCTTGAAGGGGATTTTCTCTTGAGCAATCCTCCTTTTGCCAACAGCAACTTGAAAGAAACCAGCACCACGTTAAAAAACTACTCAGTGCATTTCATTCATTTTGCTGCTTCAACTTCAGTTGAAAAGCACAGAATTGAGAGTTATTAAAAAAAAACTACTCTGCAGGAGAGCAATTAGAAATCAACAGTCTCATTACTGGAGCAAACAGGATGGAAGATGCAGAAGTGATTTACAGTAATTTCCTTCCCCATGCAGACCAGACTAACCCTTGGTTAATCAGGACTACCTGGAACATTTCTTAAAAGCCACCTGCTGGTAAAGAGGTTGCCTCATTCTCTTGCATTTACTGAAAACCTGCTCTCTGGAATGCTGTAATGAAACAGTCCAAAATCTTCTTTCCAAGGAAGGAAAATATTTCATGTACATTCTTAGGTGTGAACCTTCAGGCTTGGGAAACGTTTTTCTAGATTCTCAGCAAGTGTCTGATCAGCCTCACGCAGGACTTCAAGGAAACTCTCCACCTGGAAATAAAAAACACACACAAGAAAAAGAAAAAAAAAAAACTTGCATGAAACACAGAATTCTTACACTGGCACAGGGGCTCTTTCTACTTCTGTACCTTCCAAATAAGAGCAGCCAGCAGCAGCCACTGCAATGAATAATGGAAAATGCCCCACAGTAGCTACCTTCCTCCTAAACCCCACAATTCCAGTTGGTCAAATTTTGAAATGTTACCACTTTCCTCAAATCCTTACTTCCTTGTTTAAAGGAAACACAGAAACTTTTCTCACCCAGAGAAAAGCTCCCTATGAAAAATATTTAGAATAATGCTTCTATAAAAATACACAGGACAGATTTTCAGCTAGGATAAATTTTCAGACATCCATTCATTTCAGCACAGTTTGGTCCTGTCATCAGCTGATGATCTCAGCAAAGCTCTGGCTGAAGTAAGGCAGAACAGACAGAGGGGGTAAGACTGACTGGCACTGGAATGGTGTTTTACCTGTGCCTGAGCAATTCTGTCCTGCTTGTACATTGGATTTGGAAAGGTCCTGCCACCCAAGGAGCATTTTTTCAGCTGTGCCACAGACTTTGTCACATACTCACCGATGCAAAATACAGAGGTAAGAGGTTCTGAAAAGCACAGGAACATGTCTGTTCATTCAGGTGTCCCTGGTGCAGTCCCTCTAAGGTATTCTCCTGGAAAATGAGAAATACAACCAGCATGTCATGAACAGCTGTTGAAAGAACAAACTCAAAACTGTGCACAGCATCTACAGATTGTGCTTTGTTCTTATAAATGGGTAAAACAACCAGAACTTACAGTTCTCAGAGAAAGCCAGACACAGCTGATACAAAAAGGTGTGAAAGCTCACATGTCACAAGTCTCTTAATCTGAATGCTTCCATAATTAAAAAGGTCCAGCTGAGAAGGTGAGTTTATATATTGACAGTATTTCCTTTTTTTAAATAAACTGACTTTCATTCAAAAGAAAGGGCAACATACATCTACAGAATTTATCATACAGAATCTTGGCACACACCTCAGAAAACCTGTGTCCCTCCCATCTCCCACACACGTTGCTACTTACCTTCTGGTTGATTCTCTAATGAATTCCCAGTAAGCAACTGCACTTGCACAGGAAAATGCCAACATTAACAGCAGAGACTTTTTTCTTACCTACCCTGCAGAAATCCCTACTAGAATTTTGTTTACTCTTACCTTGGTTAGTTCTTGAAGCATATTGGAAAGTAATTCACAGCAAATATCCTTCAGAATTTTTAAATGGAAATCTTCCTCATTTACATCAGTCCTTCCAGTCTCTTCTTGCTCTGACTCCTTGGAGTTATCAACAGCTCTCTTCCCACAGCCCTCCATGTATTGTAAAATACGAATCAAGCTCCCAATCAGTGGCATATCTTAATACAAAGTAACAAGAACAGGGAACTTTAACACTGAAAATTCTTGCCCATTCTTTCAAGGCATTAGAATTTTGAAACACACCACCATATTTGACACAAAAGCTATAGGAATGTATATTCTGACAGTGTTGTGTTTTGTTACTCAAAGACAGTTTTAAAGAAGCAAGTGGAAATGTAGTAGAAAACTAAAACCATTTCTCCTGCAAGCTGACCTGTATCTATAAAAAGTATATGCCAGTGGTAAGGAGTATGAGAAGGAAACTGTCTTTAGTAGTACCCAGTGAGGGCAGTATGTTAAATTTGCATCCAGATAATCCTATCTGACAAACCAAACTGCACAATGTCTTTCTGCTGCAGGTGACCCTGACTCACACTCTCAAGACAGGCTTTTAATTCAAAAGACTTGGACTGAAAAGTAAGAAATGATAGATGGATTTAAGCAAGTGCAGAATCTCCCCCTACTAAAAAAAATTACTACATAAAAAGAATGTATTACTATATTTTAGTAAAAATAAATTCTGCAATTTTCACTAATTTACCCAACAGAGAAGACTGAGCAGAATCTGTAGATTCTGGTACTGTAATTCCTCAGAATTTACAGCCCATCCAGTAACTGAACTTTGGGCTAGCTGTGATTTTGAGTAACCAGTAAAGAGTCTTACTGTATGCAATGCCACTGAATTGAACCACCTTCCACACCCACATGAAGTCAATTGTGAATATTAACTTTAAAAAAAAAAGAAAAAATAACAACAACAATAGAAAAAGCATGACTTGCTTTTCCTCATCCTGGTGTATTCCTGCTCTGTCTGTGAAGCAAACATAGCAGACAGCACGGACAAGATAGAGGCCAGCACAGTCTTCTGCTCCTGCACAATGATCGGTGGATCATCTGGCTGGCAAAGCTCCTGGCAAACGAGGTCATAAAGCAAACTCCAAGTCTCTTTTCCTCCATCAGGAGCCTGCACTTGAGAAAGAAAGAAAGAGATCCCACCAACCCAACAAATTTAATCCAGGTACATGAATTCCTTTTCTCCCCAATAAACACGCAACGATCCAGAAGTTACGGCCTCTCTTGGTCCCCTCACACATAGCAATTCCAGCGTCTTACCAATAGCCTGGATACCCTCATCCACCGTGGTCAAGAGCTGCAGGATATGCATATAAACATCCAGTCCTTCTGGGTTATCTGATCTGCACAGAACAAACAGCAAAAAGACAAACTGAAGTGCTGGTTACAAACAGCAAAAAGACAAACTGAAGTGCTGGTTACTGAGCTTATAGTCTGTGTTTTGGTCACAGAGAAGCCCATTGGCAGTCATTGCCATTCTCTTTGCTAACAGACAGGTTGACTCATTTCAAGCTGTCTAAGCCCAGGAAAACATATCCCAGTGATCTGTCAAACTGCGCTGTTCCCACCAAAAGCAAGATGTTTGGGCACAGGCCTTATAAGGTTATAAGGAGTTTACCCAGCCATGAAACCAAAAAGAAATCTCCCATACCGGACTTGTTTGGCTGCTTCAAGTATACAAGGCACAATCTTAAAGTCTGGAAGTTCTTCAGGGGAATCATCTACAGATGGTCCCACAGAGCGACAAGTGCCGTTTTTGATCCAGTTTAACATCAGCTCTTCATCCAGATCAAACAGCTTGTCCACCACTTCACCCACTTTCACCAGCAATTCAACTGTACAAGAGAGAATGTTATTTTTACTTCAACAAGACTAAGAAGGAAGAGCAAAAATTAGCTCACAAAATGCCAGTATATACAAGTATTCAGAGTAACTTCAGGACTGAAATATATTCATTTTCTTCATAACCTACTACAAGTTGCTATGTTTAATTCCTTTATGTGGCATAGACCACATAAATATAAATAATAAATAGGGATTGTTGGAAAGCCCGCTGACACCTTCTACCTTGTCATGCCACATGTGAAGCAGTAACTTTATTCTGCAAAGAGGCTTCATGTTCCTGAAAAGTCCTAACTTCTGCTTCTGAAGTAAAACTTCTCAAGATCTGTTCCTAGATATGCAGTTTTATGCTAATCTTCCACCTGCCAATCTGCATTTTACTTAAACAGACCTGTTATTTCAATAGGATGGAGCAGGATTTCTGAGAATTGTCATTAAAAAATTGATTAAAAAATTGAAAAAGCTGTATTATTAGGATTCCTTGACAAATGAGAACTGCTGTTACAACTGAGTTGGATGTTAAACATAAATGCTATTCCAAATATTTCCATTTTTAGGTGCTGGTGTGGTTTTTGCTAAATTAGTGCTAAGAGAGATTTGTGCAGCATGTCTGCATACCCAAAGCCTGCACAGTATTCAGCTGCCAGGGTAACTGGATTTTTCCTCCAGCTCACATTCCACAGATACGGTAGTTTTAAAAACAGAAAATCCGTATCTGACTTGAAAAAAATAAATTAAATGAGGTCTTGTTTCAGGACCTTGTTCAAAAATGAAGTATGTATATCCCTGAATGAGGACTATGTCCTTTCTTTTATTGCGACAAATAACAGTTTCTTCAATTAAACATATTTTAATCCCCCCCCCAGCTTTCTTCTTCCTCTATGAGTGCTTTTCTCGTTGGTTTTATATATATTTATAAACCTGCAAAGGCAGGGCAAGTTTGTTTTGGTGTCCTTTAAACTCACGAGGTTTCCTTTATTTTAAAGAAATTATCCCAACTGAAAATACTTGTCTCTGAAATTGCAAACTTCAGCTCTTATTTTTCTTCTGCAAACACCCACTAAATCCCAGCTTGTTTTGGCAACTTACCGTTTGTAGAGCTGGACATGATAAAGCAAACACAGTCATACACGGAAGGGTTTTCTCGGATCCTCTCCACCCAGACATTGGCCACCTCAGGCTGGGAGAGGCAAGTTAACAACAACCTAGGCAAGAATTCCCCATTTAAAAGATTAGAAACCAGTTCAGTCCTTTTAGCTATGCAAGTGTAAATCCAAAATAATGAGAATGATGTGAGAGAAACAGGAAACTAACTCACAGCAAAGTGATTCCAGAACAATGCAGAAACAATAAAAGGAAAGGATGAGAGGATAATAATAGAGTGAGCCCACTTGTCAGTTTTCTCCCCAGGACTCAGAGCATAGCAGAACTACACTAATGATGCACTAATTTCTGAGATGTCCTACCTGCTTGTTTCCAGAAGAGTTGGGGAGTCTGAATCGCACAAACGTTGCAGTAACACTTGGCTTTAAGGAGAAAATGCAGGAAAAAAAAGTTAATAAAATCCGTCTTTATTTTTTAAAAAGGTATAAAAAGGTTCATTTCACAGCTGCAGCCATGTTCTGAGATTAAAGGCAGCTTTTCCTAAGCGTGCATGCACCTCCAGTGTCTCAAAACTGCCAAACTTAGAAACTAACTTGACTGGTGATTTAAAACCCCCCAAAAATAGTGGTCTATATCCTTTTTTCCTTTCCTGAGCATTTCCCACACAAGCATGGTCAGCCAAAAGTTATGAATGAAGATGAGGCTTGGCAGGCAAGTTTAGATCCTTCTCTAACAAATATTCCCTGATTGTGAGTCCAGACAAGTAGTACCTGTGCATATACAGAGCACACAGACACTTACCCAAGATTCTCATCTTTGCTAATGGACATGCAGATATCCTGGAAACAGGCCATATTCCCTAATATTCCCACACAGATTTCCTGGAAAGTCAAAACACAGTATAATGAGACAACTGCAACACAGCCCACAATTTCACTTCCAGAGCTGTAAGACAACAGTAAAAGAGGTTCAAAAATGTTTTCCAGTTTGATTTCCAAGCTTTTATGACCCACTGATTTCATGATAAAGATACAAAATTTTTCCACAGATTTTCTACTGATTTTTCTGTTCTATCAGACTGGCCTAAAATATACTCAGGTACTATTCAGATATTTAAGTGTTAAGGTGTTCCATAAAAGCAAAAGTATCTTGGAATCAGCCCTACTTGCATATTCTTTGTATGTGCTTATGAAGGTAATCTGGCAGACCTGTTACTAAAGCAAAAAGGAGTCCTAAAACAAAAATATCACTATGTAAGCGTGACCCTGATATTCACTTGCTCACAAAAGAAAGGGATCTTAATACAAGCAAAGCCCATTTTCTGATTAAAGAGATATAAAATAAAATAAAAAACAAACCCCAAAGCAGTGCATCCCATTAGGATATTCATGCCAAGTTAATCAGTAAAAGGATGCACACTTGTGTAAAGGGGACCTGAAATACCTGCAGGTGACTGGTGCTAAAGCGAAGTGAGTTTTCAGCAATTTAAAGTAAAAAATTCAACTCTCTCCACTAAGGTTGTCTTCTTAATTATTAACATGCTATTACCTCTGCTAAATTACAGCAGGCACTCCAGCAAACACTATTTCATGAAAGTAGCTGTGACAGCCAATTTGCACTCACTTCCAAATTCTGGTTGTACTTTCCAAAGACAAAGCACTAAACTTTCAAAGCTCTGTGTGTCTCTACTCATTTCCTGGAGTAAAGCATCTGGTAACTTCTGAGGAAGAGGATTTACATCAACACTGAATACCTTTGAAAATCGTTTCTTGAATCCTACAGTGCTCTGCATAGCACAAGCTGCAAATCAATGACATCAAAACAAGCGGAAAATTAAAAAATATTATTAAGTATTGCTGTCTAATAATTCCGAAGATTACTTTTTGTGATCTTTTTGTGTTTACTTCTCATTATCTTGTTCTGATTTGATTGGTAATAAAATAATTTCCCCAAGTGGAGTCTGTTTTGCCTGTGACAAATCACAGTAACTGGTGAGTGATCTCTGCCTGCCCTTATCTTGACCCATGAGCCTTCTGTTGTATTTTCTCTCCCCTGTCCAGTCGAGGAGGGGAGTGACAGAACAGCTTTGGTGGGCACCTGGCCTCCAGCCAGGGTCAAACCACCACACTTCTGTAGGTCTGACTAAACAAATTAATGACCATTTCTGTTCAGTAATCATAAAACAAGTCAAAATAAAAAAAAGGCCAGACTGCTGGGTTTTATAACAGCTCTTATAACTATATTTGATAAACTCAGTCCTTCATCAGTTTATCTAGATGAGGATACGTGAGCAGACATGTACCAGCTTCAGCATCACTGAAATTCTTACTGATTAGATGATGTTAAAAACACAGTGAAAAAGCATTTTAAAATTTGATTTTGTGTTTTCTCCTGGTTCCCCTTACACATTACACATGCAATGAGAGAAGGGAGATAAGTGTAAATGCATGTACAGAGCCATCTACTATTGCTACTAACACAGGACAGCTTTTTGAGAGCCCATACTTACAGTTAGGCGAGGGCATTTGGACTTGGCAAAAACTCCCATGAATATATCGGGGGCATTGAACTCCTGAAGAAATAAGGCAACATCCTGTGGAGAAAGTGAATGGAGAAGCAAGTGGAGATCTACAATTTCCAAATGCAAAATCAAAAGCGTTCTGAGATTACAAACTTGCTGCACAAAATTTATTTGCCACTAGTCAATTCCAATAATCCTTGGTTTTCAATGACAAAAAGGACAGCAAGCCCCTCTGGTGATTCAGTATGCCAGTGATTTGTTGTACAATGAGCCAAAAAGTCACATATGCAAGAAAACACAAATTGCTCCCTATCTCAACAGAAACAGACACTCAGCCAGAATTCAGTAAATACCACATTTTAAGGCATGACATTACCATGACATATAAAAAAGAAGCAAGTGAAGGGATTGCCATTAGGACTTGATCAGAACACACAAAAGAGGAAATCTCCTCTTTATTTTATCACACTAAAACACAAGATTAGTTCTCTGTTTGGGAATAAAGGACACATGCTCCATGTTTATTTTAAAAATCTGAGCAACAAGGTAGAGAGTAAAATAATAACGCTTAAAATAATATATATATTTATATATATCTTGAGAATTTGTTCCAGCGTTTGAGAATGCTGAGAGAAATACCAAGAAGCTGTGTTACATTTCCACTGCAAGTCCGCAGCTAAACTCCGAAAGGCTGTTTACCTATCAGAGAAAGCTATGCTTACCAGCAGGACGCATTGCAATTTCTAGAGGAAAATATGCCTGTTTAGAGATGGCATTAATATTATCCCCATAATCCAAGCGCTGAAGACACAGGCTGTGCATCCGAGTTAATTCGAGCTGCAGCTCCTGTCCTGTCCGTGCTCCTCCTCCAGCGCAGGCTCCCTGGTGAGGCCGCTTGGTGCCGCCCCACCCCAGCGGTCCTGCCTCACCCTGCCCGCCACACCAGGGCGTGAGCAACACCAGCAGAACGAGCGCGCTGGCCGAGCCCGCCTGATTCCCTGCCTTCTCCCACTGCCAGCGGGATTCCGACGGAAGACTCGGGGCAGACGGGCCCCGAGGTCCGAGTGCCGCACAAGGCTCCTACCTCGTCCATCGACATGTCCCACACCTTGCAAATGTCATTCTCCATCTCCTCGTCCAGCTCCGTCCGGGCTCCCTCGGGGCTGCCAGCGGGATCCGGCTCCGCGGGGGCGATGACCTGGGACACAGCGGGGCGGGGGGAAACGATCCGGCTGAACCTCCGGCACCACTCGGGAGCGCTGGGTTCCGAGGTGTGTCCCCACTGTGTCCCCGCTGCGTCCCCGAGTTTGTCCCCGCTGGTTCACGCTGCGTCCCCCCCGGCCCTGGGAGCGATCGCGTCGCACCCACCCGCAGCTGACCGACACCGGGCCCTCCGCCCGCTCCCTCCCGGCGGCCGCGCACCTCGATGAGGCGGGTGAGGACGCTGAAGAGCCAGTGCTTGCTGTACACCGTGTTCCCCACCGCGTCCCCCTCCTCCGCATCGCTGCACGGCGGCGAAGGGTTGCGGTCCATGGCGGCCCCACAGCCGTGCGGGGGCAGCGAGGCGGCGGCGCGGACAGAGCGGCGCCCGCGGCCCCACAGCGCCCCCTGCCCACCGGCGGCCACTGCCGCC
>VZTI01002164.1:115008-142371 GCA_013397865.1 Struthidea cinerea | reverse complement strand
GCAGCGCCGGGACCGCGCTGGGATCGCACCGGGACCGGACCGGGATCGTGCCAGGATCGCAGAGGGACTGTGCCGGGACCCGCCCGCCCAGGGCAGCCCCTCCGCGGGGAGCGGCTCCGGAGCACCCGAGGGTCGCAAGGGGGACCCTCAGGCAGTCCCCGTGATGCCCCGATACGGCCCCGCCGCCCCCGCCGCGCAGCCCCGGGAGGATGGATGCTCGCAGCGAAGGGAACAGTTCTCAGGAAGATTTCTTTATTGGGCTGCACAAAGGGAGGTGTGACAGGAGCAGAGTACAGCGCTAGTACTTGCGGGGCAGCCCCGCGGGCCGGTAGCGGTTCGGGTCCCCGCCGCTCCGGCCCCACGCGTTCGCCTCCTGGTCCGCCCGGGTGTCCTCGGCGCCTCTGCCGCTCACGCCGCTCTGCCAGTTCTCCCGGGCGTCGCTGCGGGGAAGGAGAAAAGGCCACCTGAACAGACTGCATCTAACTCAGCCTTGTGCTGGTTCCCTCACTCATGTGAAACAGCTTTTCCGCAGGGCTTCTCGAGGTGAGATGCAAGCACACACTCGGCCTTTGTCTGAAAGCCCGCGGTGGAGTCCGTAACTGTTATGTCGGGAAATGAACCAGCAGTGAAGGAGAGTTCCTTATCAGAAATGCAGAGGAAGGAATCTGCCTTCTCGGGAGAACAAGAAGAAAGGCTGACGCTTATGTGGCACCATTCCTATAGAGACCGGCTGTCCAGACGGGAACTACTTCCCCGCCCCTCTGCTGTCCTTCTAGGTGCAAAGCTGCGTACAAGTCCAAAAGGACTTCCCTCCAGCTGGAATGCCTGGACCCCTAACAATTCACTGTTAACAAGCCAAGTGCACTCTGTTACCTGATCACCTTCGCTGCCCAAGCACCACCAGGTCCTCTCCGGGCAGCGTCATAATTCCCACGGGCATGGAAATACTTGTCGGCACCTTTGTAATTTGCCTCGCGCATGTCCTGGTATGCTCTGAGCATATCCCGCGCCCCTGAAGAAAGCAGAGAAACGGAGATGATGTTGACTTGAAAGAGTCGCACCAGAAATAGTTCGGTACGATTTCAGCCAGGAGCTGAAAGGCCCAAGGAGCAGTAACAGAGTGAGGCACTGCTCCACATCAGCCTTTGCACAGGGCTGTGCCCACAGAAAGCACCTGTGGGGGGCTGATCAAGGCCCTCGTCCAGCAGCAGAAACCAGCGGGGTCTCTAACATGGAGCTGTGGATCTCCCAGTTCTGAGAGCTGCACCACTGACCTGTGCTTGGGGAGGGAGTCCTGAGGAAAGGGACCCTGGTAACAGCAGCTTACCTCCCACAGCATCCCGGACAAATTGTCCAGCTCGGACCATTGCTTGGACTACTGCTGGTCTGTCAGCACTTGCACACAGAACAACGGAGAGCAACGCAATGCAGACCCAGAGCCTCATGGTTCCTCGCCAAGCCCGACAGGGAGCTGGGAGACAATGAGAGAGATGAGCAGTTCTGGAGCACCTTTGAGCACCCACCACACCCCCTGCTGTGCCCAGGCTGCTGCCCCAGTGCTGAGGGCTCACCCAGGACCCCCTTCTCCCCTTGCAAGGAGTGATGCCCTCTGTGCAACCACAAGCTCCACAACAGAAGCAGATGCACATGAGAAACCTGCATTCTAGCACTCCCCGCTGCTCCTGCCATGAGTACAAAGAAGCCCCACATGCTAAAGCATTGGTCCTGCTCCCAAATATCACCTCAAAACCCTGCACACAGCTCACAAATTCAGAATGTCAGAATGTCACTCACCACTGCAGAAAGGCAAAGCCAAAGGAGATGGAGATTGTCTCGTATGCTCTCAGACTCAGAGAGGGTATTTATAAGCAATTCAAACTCCTCAAAAGAGGAAGCTGGAAAGGATATCTACAGTTGGGAAATCCCCACCAGTGCTCCAAACACAGAAATCATTACTGGAAACCTGTCCTTGTCCTTACTGAAAGTTCATAGCTCCTGTTACACAATATTTTAGACACTATGTGATGCTTCTTCAGCTGTCCTTGAGCATATTGGCTCCTCATAATAACCAGACTAAGAAATTGCCTTGAAGGCTGAAGAGTTCCATGTGCTTGAAGTGTTACTACTGTCTCAAGAGTGACACTTTTGTTTGGATCTTGGGCTGAACAGAGCTCAGAGGGGAAGGTACCTGGCTGTCTGCGCATTGAAACACAAGGTCAGGTCTGTGTCTGCGCACAAGGAACATGTGAGCTGCATTACCAGAGGGGCTGCAGGAACTGCTAAGAGAAATTCCCATGCAAGCTGGGATTGCCAGACAAATCCCAGAGTAAATGGAATGGAAAATGTGAAGTGTTGCTCTTAACTCCATTGCGAAGCAAACTGCATACACCTACATCCCTGCTGATAATGCTCTAAGATAGCACAGACACACACACCATAAAGAGGGTCTGAATGGTTCATTTTGTCTTGGCTTGCTCTCGCAGACTCCTCTCGAGGGACTCCAGCCACCCTGCTGCAACAGGAGCTCCATGGGGCTCAGGTGGAGAGTTTTGGACAGCAGTAAACATTTTGCCTAAGGGGAAATTCAGATCCATATAGCCACAATTCTGCTACATTTTAAATCAACTGTCTGGTCCTATTGGCATGGTTCACTGTTTAAGTACCCACTGTGCTCTCCCTGCTTAGAGCCTGCTCACTTCCCTTGGTTAATAACTCGACACAACCCTTTCCCCTGCAGAAAGCTCCAGGGTTGAGTGCAGTTGCACTGGAGAGTGAGTGTGCAGAAGCTGTCCCCATTTTGTGGTCTTGTACATGATTTAAGAAGTGTGAGAGCACTTTACATTCCCCTCAGAAGAGTTCGGGGTAGCTGCCCCACTCACAACTCTGCCACTGTAAACAATTCACTGCTGGACCTGCAGGGCAAAGGCATGAGTTAAAAGAGGTGCAATAAAGCTAATAAAGTGTCAACAGTAACTTCCTTGGGCATCACTGGACTTCAGTCAAAAAGTTCAGCTTAAGGGGAGAGACATTTTCCACAGACAGGCCTGGAGCAGCAGGACATACAACTCTGTAGTGTGATGTATCTCAGAATGGAACAATTTGCAACAAGAATCTAAACCCTAACCCAACGGACAAGGAAACCTTGCAAAAAGCAGGGAGCAGACACAGATTTTTGTCCCCTGGCACCCCCGAACCTGATACTTCACAGTGTAACAGCTCAGCTACTGCAGGGACTGGAGTGCACCTCTGTTCACATCTTCACATCCTGATGACCTACATCCTTGCAGCACATGGCAGCTCAAGTGCCTTCTCTGCTGGCAGCAAGTAGTAGCCCTGTCTGTCACATTTTTGGTTTTTAAAAATCTGGAAAATTACTCCTTAAGTTGGGGCACAGGCATGTGGCACTTTGCCCAGGGACTTAGAACAAAGCATTGCCTTCAAAACTGACCTAAGGAACGTTTTCCCTACAAGAGCTCTGACACTTTGGACCATAGAGGATATTTTGAGTCTTACGTTGTTTCACATTCTCTCCAAACCAACATTTTCTGCAAAACATGAGGATAATTGCAAGAAGGCAGGTGCTGGAGGGATTCTTTAGAAGATCTCAGACTGCATCCCCTTGTGGCCAGCAAGGACGGCAGCAGTGAAAACAACGCTGGAGCTCCCCATGGAACTGCAGCTTGGGGCTCCAGCAGGGAACAGCCTGAGCCCTGCTTTCCAGTATCCTCTTGGCCTGCGCTCCAGGTCATGACCCTTGGCTCACAGAAATGAGCTGCAGCCAGAGCTGTCGCTTTCGCAACAGAAAGAGGCAAAGCTGCCTTCAAGCGTGGAGGAAGGTTTGAACAGAGTATTTCTTCCCAGCCTGGCAATAAAACACCGGCAGCACGTACATATTGGGAAACAACACACTGGGGGGCAGGGGCTAGAGACCATTTTCTGGGTTTGTACATTCTGATGCAGTTAAGATAAAAAGCAACCCCATAGTGGTTGCCCTTTAACTGTAAATACCTATAAATGCAAGCTACGTTCCACAAACATTCCACAATTTTGCAATCTAAGAAAGTCAAGACTGAGAAAGTGGACGAGGTGGATTCCCAGCTCAGGCAAAATAATAGTTGCTATTATTTCTTAATCTGGGAAAGAACAGAACGTTATTTAAGATTACATATGCAATAATTCATTTCAGGAGTTTTGCCAAGGATGGAGTATATGCTAACACTGACCTCGGGCTTATAGACATATGGAATGACTGTAAACTTGTCTCCTTTCAAGAAGCAGATTGAAAATGCAGATATTTATCTGAAGTAAAATTGATTTACCCATAGGTTTTTAATAGTGAAATAAATGTGAAATAATGTATGATACTTTTTTCTTTGAAAAAAACTAAACCAAAACAAAACACTGCCAACGGGTTTCTATTTAAAGGTGCTCCAGGCTAAGCCCCCTTTATTGATCTCTGCTTTTCAAGGGTCTCTCCCAGCACCAGTCACCCACAAAAATCAAAGCTGAGCTGCGGCTCATCTCCCCAGTGAGGCTGGCTCGAGCTGTCAGTGGTGTGTGCTCAGCTGGCTGACAGGAGCCTTGCTCTGTGCAACTGTGATTTCTGAACAGAAGACCCTCTCATTTTACAGTCCCTTCCCCTTACGCCTATGAAATGAAAACAAACTCATCCAGAACAGGAAACATTCATTTTCCAACTCCTCTTCAGAGAGCAAACTCTCACTCTTTATTGACAGCCAAGGTAGTTGAAATGATCAACACAATATTAAACACAAGCTCACTTTAAACACAAAATCTGAACACAAACTTCCCATTATGTTACCTGTATGACCCTTCTGATCTGATTTTTTTTAAAAAAAGGTCTAACTGGAATCATGATTTACTGAAAAAAAATTAAAAAAGCCCCAACCTGCAGTGTACAAAACCCCCACAGGAGTAAGAAAGAGACTGATGCGTACACAAAACATATCATGCGAATAAAGTGGAACCATACGGAAATAAGTCAGGCACATTCTCAGAAATCCAGGAATTCTTCTGAGGAAGGCAAGGGGAGCACTCAGCTACACCACACACTGCATGAACCCGAGATAGAAACTGTGGCAGCCCTGAGGCAGCAGCAGGCTCATCTGGCAAGGAAGAGATCAGGCACCAACACCATCTGGTAGGTGCCTGGCTCCCATTCCATCTTGCTGTGGGAGCACAGATCCTTCTATTTCCAATGGCAGAATCTAAACCTCAGAAGATTTAAAGTTTTCTTTTTTAGAAATAGTTCTGTATTGGGTTTTCCACAAGCAACACTGGATGAAAGCCTGCCACTCACTGTCTCCCTGGAACTTCACTTCCTCTAGTGAAGTAATCAACCCTCCACACCCAAGACTTCTTGCAATCAAGATGAAATAGTCTGCAGACTGCATCTCTCAAAAGGCTGAAAGTTGTACTAAGTTCTATTTTGATGAAAAGCATTATTTTGCAGCACTGCAAGTGCTGCAAGGCTACATAAAAATATTATAAAGCAGTATTTTCACATAATTTCACAACAAAATTATCAAATTTAATTAAATTTCATTCCAATGAATGCATTACTTTTTTATTTAAATGACATTTGTGAAAATTGAATATTGACCAGACATTGTGGCCTTCTGCACAAAGTGTGAGTCAGACAGTGAAGAGGGTCAAAACTGGAAGCCTAAAAAGAAACTTGTTCACAGATGTATTAAACACAGAAAGAGTGCTAGTACAAAGCATAGTTCTGTAAATGAGATATAAAATCCAAAGGCTTTCGTGAATCTTTATATTCAACCAGATATGTAAAAAGACTTCTTTCTTGACAGCATCCATCTAGAAATACTTATTTAAACCTTCAGCTTTTAAAAATATTATTAAAATAAGTCCTCTCACTTTCCAAAATGTCAGAATTAATTATGGAATTGCCAAAGTTGACCTGGACTTCAGTAAAATCTTTTGATACTGTTTCTCACAATGTTCTCCAGGAGAAATAGGCTGCTCATGGCTTGGACATGTGGACAGTTCTCCAAGCAAAAAAGTGGCTGGATGATCAGGCCCAGAGAGCAGTGGAAAATGGAGTTAAATCCAGCTGGTGGCCAAGCCCAGGCCTGTTCCCCAGGCCTCAGTGATGACCCAGTATGGTTTAAGCTCTTTATCAGAGATCTGGATGAGGGGATGGAGAGCGCCCTCAGTCAGTCTGCAGGTGACACGAGGCTGGGTGGGAGTGTTGATCTGCTGGAGGGCAGGAAGGCTCTGCAGAGGGATCTGGACAGGCCGGATCCATGGGCTGAGGCCGATGGTGTGAGGTCCAACAAGGCCGAGTGCCGGGGCTGTCCTTGGGTCACAGCAGCCCCAGGCAGTGCCACAGGCTGGGGCAGAGTGGCTGGGAAGCTGCCCGGTGGAAAAGGAGCTGGGGGTGCTGGTGACAGCAGCTGAACCTGAGCCAGCAGTGCCCAGGTGGCCAAGAAGGCCAAGGGCATCCTGGCCTGGATCAGCAACAGTGTGGCCAGCAGGACAGGGCAGGGATTGTCCAGCTGTACTTGGCACTGGTGAGGCCACACCTCGAGTGCTGTGTCCAGTTCTGGGCCCCTCACTGCTAGAAAGACATTGAGGGGCTGGAGCGAGTCTAGAGAAGGGAAATGAAGCTGGGGAAGGGCCTGGAGCACAAGGCCTGTGAGGAGCGGCTGAGGGAATTGCAAGTGTTTAGCCTGGGGAAAAGGAGGCTCAGGGGAGACCTTGTCACTCTCTACAACTGCCTGAAAGGAGGCTGTAGCCAGGTGGGGGTGGGTTTCTTTTTCCCAAGTAACAAGGGATAGGACAAGAAGAAATGGCCTCAAGTTGCTCCAGGAGACATTTTGATTTGATATTAGGAAACCTTTCTTCATGGAAAGTGTTGTCCAGCACTGGAACAAGCTGTCCAGGAAAGTGGTGGAGTCACCATCCCTGGAAACATTTAAAAGCCATGTAGATGTGGCACTTTGGGATATGGTTGAGTGATGGATTTAGCAGTGCTAGGCTAATGGTCATAGGGTTGGATCTTCAGGGTCTTTTGCAACTTAAATGACTGATTCTAATTCCACTGTCCTGAGGTTTGTTGGAATATCACAACTGATGTCTATGGCCACATTGCACAAACAGATATGGGCAATTTAGAAATATTGTGCTTGTAGTTTAGCAGCAAGTTCATTTAACAAGTTTGTCTGTTAATCTGCATTTTTAACCATAAATCCACTACTTAAAAATATATCCCTCCCATTTTAAGACTTGGCTTGGTTAATGTATTTCAAATAGGCAAGACCTGTCCATATAATTTAAGAGAGGGCAAAACCAAAGGGTACCATAACAAACACTTCTACAGCAACAATAAAGGTAAATGTCATTTACAGTAAAGTCAAACAAGTATAGGCTTAGATACTTCCCAGGAATGGTTTCTCATGTTTGCAAACAAAGAAACAAAAAAATTTTATACACCATAATTTAATACTTAGGGGTTCATATCCCTAAACAATTAATTTATAGACTCAGAAAATAAATTCAGCAATGTTCATCTTGGAAATCTGTGAGCTTCATTTCAACATAAATACTGGTTTGTTTTGATTTATGTTCTACAGTTCAAAACTCATCTCCAAAGGAATAAGGAAGAACTGTCACCAGTTCCAGGTCAGATACCTGCCAGATGGGAGACTGGCTCAGTATAACTGAACTTTTAGACAGGAGTTTGTTATTTTTAAGGGCCTGTGAAATTTAAGAGGCACTTCAATATACAGTCATTACAGTATAAAATGTTCCCAGAGTTCTCCAAGTTGTTTTCTATGCTTGCTGAGACCACAAAAACCGGTCACACCTTTCCAACATGGACTGAATCAGCGCTCTGAAATTAAAGCAAAGGGGAAAAAAAAAAAAAGGTCAAACAGTAAAAAGGCTAACAACAGGAAAAACAACTGAGTTTTGGTTTGCTTTTTAAAGAAAAGTTTGTAAAAAACATGATTGCATTTCAGAAGTAACATCCTGACATCACTGTTCACACCACTGGAAGAAATAGGAGAGATCAGAGTCTGTACAAGTCTCGGCAGTACACATCTCTTTCAGAGAATCTCCCTCACATACATCTTTAATGTATGATTTCCTGTTTACTCATTTTCAATTTTAAAATGCCTATATTGCATAACACACAGTTCTGAAATAATAGGAAAGCTTTCAGCTGAGTCTAAAACTGAAGGTAAAAATGTGAAGTACTTTATCTTCTTGTTAACTGAAAAGGAAGTTTAAAGCACCAAGGAGATCCAAAAAGAATAGTGTGGATCTTCTGCTGACATCTCTTACCTCTGCCTTTTCTCAGCAATTCTCAGTATCTCACAGACACCAGTAAATCTCTCAGACAATTCTAGTGTCAAGCCACACTCCTGCAAGAGAGGCAAGGCACGATGTGGGCCGATAGCCTTGGCCAGCAATAGAGCGACATTTTCAACAGTGATGCAGTCTGGGCAGCTTGGGCCTCCATTGCTGACAGCATTCCCATTCTGTGGGCCCTGGTGGTGGAAAGCAGGGCTGTGATTCTGTGCAAGATGCAGAAGAAACTTCCATTCTTCTATGGTCTCTGGAATGGAACCTAGAAGTAAAATTTGTAAAACAAACTATTTTAAACCTGCTTTTTAAACTATATCTGTAGTTAAAAGGGAAGCTAGCTGTTCTGTTTTACTCTGAAGATTCTAGGAAACCAAGCATTATCAACAAGCAAATTGTGCACACAAATGTACTGCCCTGACTGACCCAGTGTAAAGATTTAGCGGTGAACACACGTAGCTTCACAATAGTTCAGTATTCAAGGCTTTGGATTAAGTCAAGAGACAAATTTCTGTCCATCTTAGGGCTGGAGTGAATTTTCTTCTAAGTTCTGCCTTGTGGTACAATGCTTTGCTCACCCCAACTTTGGGTGTGTGCACATGCAGTGGGGGAGTTTTGTTCTGTGCAGGGAGGCTTCCTATTCCTCTGTCTACAACACCAAGTTTAGCTTTTACTCCCAACTGATAAACTAATCAAGATTCTTCAACATTTTCTAGCACAACTGATTTCACAAAGCACAGCATGAAGATGCAAGAGTATAACACCCATCTATGTGCTTCAAATATGCTGTACTACACAGAGCTAGGGCTACAAAAACACTTCAAAAAAAGAAAAGTTCAACTCAGCTTTGGGCAAATCACTATATAAGGGCAATTCCTACATTACAGAAGTATGTTTACACAGCTTAAGAACCACTAACCATCTTCTCCATTCAACAGGCTCAAATCATCCAAATGAACAATATTAGTAAAGGCTTCTCTTCTTCTATCCAGCTCCAGACAGAGAAAAAGATATCCAGGCCAAAATCTTAAATAAGAGAACAAAGATTTCCAGGAATCAAATACTCCGTTCAAACCAAAGTCAAGAACAATTACATGCTCATTTATGTATCAGTAAAGACAAAAGCAACTACATTTAATGAATGTCAGAAATAGAGTAGGGACATGAGGAACACCTCCCATTTGGTACATTAAATTGGACATTCAATATTCATCCTCAAAAGAGGAAAGGTTTTTAAATAAACCCTGTCCAAACAAGAAGCAGATACAAATGACAATGACCTATCTTCTCAGGGTCAGAATATCCACTAACCAAGTGTCAAGAATGACCAAGTTTTCTCCTTACCCATGTAATTTACAGATGTCAGCCATCTTCTCTTTCATAAAAAAATCAGCTGGGAGTTTAATCAAGAGCAGAATGAGCTGGCTGTAGCCCCAAGTAAACAAATGTGATCGTGGCCTAGAAGATGAAAAATTCAGTTTTAAAGCATTATTGATTTTCTTCAGATCATTATGGCAGATTTATGTAATGAGAGGAGGAAAAATGAATGAAACACCATGCGCAGTCTCAGTAGAGCAGTCGCTCGGGAAGGCATTACAGATAAAAGCTATTCAATTCTTTGGTCGTTTCTGCTGGACTCTGCAAAATGCTCCAAGGAGTCAGTGATCCAAACTGTCACACAAAATCTAACCCAAAAGCAGACCTGTTAAATCTTTCTGCTGCACTAAGGACCTTGGGTGAAGCCCACTTTACCTGGGATTTCCTTCCTCATCCACAGTGTTTGCCCTTTGTGGAGCGTCATGAGAAACTGCCAAGCACAACCAGTCCAACCGTACAGACTCCGGCTGCAGAAGAGACCTAAGGAGAAATGGCCTGGAAAACAAAGTAGACGTTAAAAAAAAGTATTAAACCCTATCAGTTTTAAATATACCAGATATGGAGAAGCAGAGATTGTGTGTGGACAAATTAACACACACACAAAAAAAAGGGGGATGTAAAATTAAATGTCGAAAAGCCTGAAATTATTTGTCTCCAGAAACTGAGGCAATCACAGAAAATCAAGTTTGCAGGCTGTGTTCCCCCAGATTTGGTTTGGGGCTTTTTTTTTTAAATTTCTAACCCTGGTACACTGAACTGCAGACACAGGAACAAAAAAAGTCAATTCCATTAAAAGTATTATTTAGGAAAACCCTTTTAAAACTAGAATCTAACCTAACAAAAACTCCACTCTAAGACCAACTAAAACTGGCAGAATTACTTGGAACCTAATGCTAAAGAACACCAAGCAGACAGATACAGAAACACTAAAAAATGTCCCCAAAAGCCAAAACAAAAAAAACCTCCACACAGCTACATGATCAAGAGAGCAGACAGATGAAAAGGATTCCACATTCCCCTTACCTTTTATCCTCTGGCTTTGATTTCACCAGACTATCTAAATATGCTAAAAAGTGAGCTGGATCATTCCTGCAAAGCTGTTTAATATCAGAAGGCAAAATAGAGGGGTGGAATTTGATCAAGGGCCGAAGAGCTGTTTCCCCAAATTTTTCATAAAGCCTGGAGAAAGCGAGAGAATAAAAACTATTTTCAGTACCAAACAGCAAAATAGTTTTTTCAAGATCTCTTGCAAGTTCAAGATAGTACTGGAAGGTGATCTCTCTAAGAGATTTCAGAAATCTTCATGACATGGTAAGTGAAGCAATTCCTGCCAGTTAACAATGCTGAAGAGAAAAAGAGGATTTGCATACAAACCTTTGAGCATGTGCCAGCAACAGTGGGCTGTCATCCCACGGCCCCAGGTCATGCAGCAGCTTCAATATTTTCAACATATCTTCACTTTCCATTGCTAAAGCCACTGGACTGCGACAAGTTAGTTCTGAAATAAACCAGTGCACAAATTACAAGATATGGACAAGTTTTTTTCCTTAACACATCCTGCCCATCCTTTTGACCTCTGCTCAGCAACAGCTATCACTGCTTTCATGGAAATTCAACACCCACCTCAATCCTGATAAAATGTAAGAATTAACCTACAGGCACAAGTGCAGTCCAACTAAGGACAAACTGGGAATGCATATATTACGTTCACTTCTAGGGTTGTCAGAATCCAAACAGTGAAGAGATTCCCACAAACACAAACACCAGGCACCAACCCTCAAAGCAAGATTCTGTTGTTTAACTGCTCTCTGCTGAAGCAGAATCAATGCTAAGGCTTTAATTCACTCTTAAAAGAAATACATAAGGCAGAAGCTGAGTGCAAAGCACAGAAAAGTTCTGTTTTCCAATATTGTCACAAAGCTTTGGTTCAATAAGGCTAAAGAGGCATCAGAAAGACCAGAAAGTATTTCTGTGGAACAGGGAAGCATGAAGTGATCACAAGCCACTCATCTGCATGGAACCATTCAGTTTTGCTTCATATTAACCACATTCCTTTACAAGATGAATCTTTCAGTGCAAATGCTGAAGCCCCTCCCCTCCCTTCTACAGACTTGTGGCTCTAATTATGATGCTTTTGCTCTTAGAAACACATATGTTTGTCTGTAAATAGGCTGGGGTCACTACAGTGTTCAATCAACAAGGTCCACACCAACTAACAGGTTCAAAGTTGCAAAGAGGGGAGAGAACAATCTCTCCAAGGAGCCAGTAGTTCTTTTTTTTAAGGAATCACAGGTTATTCCGAGTTGAAACGGACCCACAAGGATCATCAAGTCCAACTCTTAAGTGAATGGTCCATACAGGGCTTGAACCCACAACACTGGCATTATTAGCACTACCTTCTAACCAACTGAGCTAAGTTCTTCCTAAGGGAAGTATACGGGGGAAAAACAATCAAACAAACAACCCAAAACCAGAACAAAAACTCCCACACACCAAGCATCCTCCTCTTGCCACACTACACAGGCAGAAGGAAAATCTGCAGACACAATTCTGAGTGTCTTCAAGGTTTTCTCTTATTTTTTCTCCCAGAGAGTCTTATTTTCAGTTTAAGAAGTAATACAGCGTTCACTATTTACCTTTCAATCCTGCAATGTACGTTTCCCACACATTAGGGCTGGTGGCACACGCGGTTATAATACACTGCTTCACTCTCTTTAAATCCAAAAGGAAGAAGTAGCTTTGCATAAATCTACAAGCCAAGGTCCCTGAAGCTGCTGGTGGCAGACTTCCCTCAGAGCTCTCCTCAGCCTCACCACTCCCACAGGAAAAGACACGCAGCTCAAAGCACAGAGTTGTGAGCTCCACGAGATCTTTCAGAACATCCGGTTCGATGACACACGGAGGAGACACCTGAAAGCCGCAGCTCGGAGGCCCCCTCAAATCAGTACCATTTTCACACATGGTTTTGCTTGCACAGGTTTCATCAGTATTTTCCTTTTCAAGGCAGTCTTCCAAAATACCACTCTGTTCCTTGTCTCTGTCAGCTGAAGCCACTTGTAGGTTTTCCTCCAGGACTGCCCTCTGTTCTTCAGCACACACAGTCTTGCTTTTCTTAACAGCCAAAGCAGAATGCTCCTTGCTGCTGAATTTTTCTTCTAGATAGACAAGCCATTCCTGTAAGACCCTTCTCATACACTGAGGTTCTAACAAAACCAGGGGATCCTGAAGTTTGGCTCTGCAGCATAAAAAAAGAAGTTTGCTAAGTTTAACAGTTACAAGATGCCACAAGTGAAGTTTCAATTCTGCTTTGTGTAACTATAGTCCTACACTTAATTTGAGACAGTTGTTGGCTTTTTTGTGATTTTGAGTGCATCAAACAGAATTTAGGCTACTTCACACAGTCTACATTTGTTCTCAGTACATTTTGAGCTCCCCAGCATTTCTTTCAGAATGAATTTTTGTTTGCAATTTTGATTTTTTAACTATGCTTGTAATTAAGCCAAAGGGATAAGGCTAGAGGAGCTTTCAGTGGGTTTTGCTTGGTTTTAAAAAGAGGAATCAAATCATTCACCAAATGAGATCCTCTCAGGTTATGTTAATAGACATTTAGAGCATCACTCTTAAATACACGTAATGAATGAAAAAACAAATTTAAAAACCCAGTAACTTTTTCTGCCAAAGCCCAATGTATCTATACAGTAAAAAGCTTCTCTGCTTACATAGCTTCTGCTGTTGCAGCCTTGAGATCCCTCAGACAGTCCTCCTCAGGAAGCTGGCAGTTCTGGGGTTCTGACCTAGAAAAACACAATCATTTGAGTCTTATCTGAAGTACTAACTACAGTGACTTAAGTGAGGATTTCCTGACAAATTCCCTCAACAACACCAATTCCTTTCTTAAATACAAAGCTTTCATTTGTAAGAAGGAACAGCTCAACAGAAATTATGGATAAATTTGGCATGAAGAGCAACGGGTAATACTTTTTTTGTGGCCTTCTATAATGGTTCTACTCCAGCTACAGTAAATTTCTGCAGGTACTGAACAAAAAAAAGTACCATGCTACTCTATGAAAGTTAGTCCAAAATGGTAAATTAGCACTGGAATATGAAATTACTTAGCTTTGTGTTCATTGCCTTATCACCTCTAAGAAAGGACTTGGGAGAACCAGTGAAACCCACCACAGGAATGAAGGCAGCTGGAAAAACCTAATGCCAAATTCCTCATTCTGCTTGAAAGAGTTTCTCCTTAGGTTGCTGTCTTCAGGACATCCAGAAAATATCATTGCTGAGAAAATGTGATTTTGCACTCACTCTTTTTCCTCCTGGGGAGATGCTGCTGCGTTAACAGTTAACTCCGGCAGCTGTTCATCATCCTTTGCTTCATGCTTCCCTCTAGATTCAGGACTTATATGAAGTGTGCCAATCTTTTCCGTGGTTTTGCGTACAAAGCTGGAAACACTGGGAATCACAAATTCAAACGTTTAAAATCAAAAGTTCAAAAGCGATCAAACTAAGCACTTTTTCACTCAAACCATCATTTCAGAGACTTTATAATCTGAAGAACTCTTGAGAAAAGGATGAGAGCAGTGATGAGCAAAACTTACTAAGAACCTGCTCAAAATTCATACTTCAGTCACGGTCCATACTTCCAGCACAGAATAGAAACCTGAAGTATTTAACACCCCTGCTGGAGAAACAGGATCACATACCAACATTAGATACAGATTTTGACAGGTATTTGTATCCAAGTAAGTGCAGATTGGCTACACTGTATTTTAAAGCTTTTAAACATAAAGCATCTTTAGGAAATTATGTCTCTGCTGGTGGTAAGAAACCACTTTACAATGCTTCATATTAATTCTTCAGATTACAAAGCTCACCAAAAATGTCCTTTTCACTCAGCAGTCCCTATTCCTTCAGGTATTTTATTGAAGAGGAAGCTCAGTGAACATACCAGAACTCAATTATTTCTACCACTGCCACAAAAAGAACTATGTCAACAAGATTTGAACACAAAAATAAGCTTTCTGCTCCACAACTAAAAGAAAACAAACCCAAAACCCCAACCCAGCATCTTTTACTATAACAAGGTATAGCAAAAGTTGAAAGGTGGCTGCAGAAAGCAGAAAGGATTCAAATTTAGCTAAACAATTAGACTTTAATGTATAGAAAGATTAAAGCTGAACTTCTAAAAATTAACTGTAAATATGATAGTATTTTATTCAATGATTACTTGCATGCAGTGAATACGTGAAAACTTAGCTTTCACTATTAGCAGAAATACTTATTACTAGTAAAGTCGTAAAGGCTGCTCACAGTTTAGAAAGAACTCAAAACGTTGCCTGTATTTCTGATGTTTATTCTGAGATCCTCACACTGTTGATAGCAGCTACAATTCTTTGTTGGAGGACATGATTTGCATACTGAAGTGATTAAAGGAAGGCTATACAATTTTTCAGACCATTGCTGGGCCAGAGACATTTTAGCTAAGTAATTAACATACAGCACTTCCATAAAAACTTTAAGTTATGTATTTAACACTATCTATCTCCTTTGTATTTGTACACCTACCCCCTCATCCCCCATTTTTTTAAAACAAGTTTTAAAATACCAATGTGATTTATGCAAAAACCAGACACAGATCTAATTGCACCAGGTATAGGCTACCACTATTCCACAAATGTTTGGGAAATTGATTTGATTCACTGAAAAGCTTGTGTGGGGATAGGAGAGACCACTTTGCAAGTGTGTTTTAGCAATATTTATCTGCTTTGAATATTTTAATGGTTGTCCCCAAGCAACATAGGCAGCCTTCCCTTTAAGTTCCAGAAAGGCAAAATCCCAAAATAATATTCAGTAAGTTTCCTTTGAAAACAAACAATAACCACAATTTACAGGATAACAGTAAACATTCTTAGACATTTAACAATTATTAACTCTTTAAAAACTGAGGTTGAAGTCTTGGCTCCACTGAAGTTACCAGCAGCTCTTTGTATCTTCACTGGAGCCAAAATAAAGATTTAAACTGCCTGGCAAACCTGACTGGTGTTCCATGTTTGCAGAACAGAGTATGAACTAAACCACACAATGCTACCTACAAATTCTGGAGACAGAAGAGGGAAAGATGTAATGGATGAGTGAACCTGCTGCATGCTTTACCTTTCTTTGACAGCTTGGAGAGAGGCGAGAGGAGATGGGGAACGGAATGACAAAGGAATATTGAATGGGAGAAATGTCTCATTCCGGTCAGCCTCAACCACCACAGATGCATGAGATACGTTCTCTGACAAATGGAATTGAAATAAAAAGTCATGAAACAGTGGCCTGGCAAAAAAAAATGGAACAGTGAAATGAACTGCAAGTCACTAATTCATTAATGGATAACCTGCCCACGATATTTTCCTTTTTAATGCTCAGGAATGCATGGAGCCAGGTTTCAAGGGCCATTTTACTACTGACTTTGAACCTAGTAAATCTGCTTTATTAATAATGCTTTGGCTCTGTAGCAAGGCAAATAATGATCAACAGTATGAAAACTATCTTTTAAAAGTAGACTTGCAGTCCATTTAGGAGACAAAATCTTGATTTAATCCACTGAGTTATGTATACATCTAGGAAAATTAAGTATTGTGGCATATATCAACTCACATGTGAACAGAGAGACACACAAGCCATGATTAGGGTATAAATCACCCTCTTATTTGAACAGTCTTAAAAATCTAAGGGAGCCCACAGCTCTCTGGCTTTTGATAAAAATCACAGGAAATACAGAATCACTGAATATTTCCTTTTCTCTCCTATATCCCTAACAGTATCTACAATGTGTTTTGCTTAATCATTTCCTGGTACAGACACACACTGTATCTTTAAGTGATGGCAACAAGAAAACAGGGATCATTTTAAGCCAGGATGACACTGCATTTTGCAACAGTCAGCAGTAACCACAGCATTGAGAGGAAAAGATGCTGCGCTGTTACAGAAAATCTACCATCAGAATCCCTCTTGACAGTGCTTAAAGGTCACAAATGACTTTGCAATTGGTTGTAAATAAGGCTGCTTTTGTTCATTAAGCAGACTAGAAACCTAAAAACTCATTAGATCTTACGTCATTGTGAGCAGGGAAACACTAAGTCCATTTCTTTCAAGTACCAAATCAAGTACTCGTGCTTCAGTAAGCATCTAGAACTTCTCTACTTGGAAAAAACCAGCAAATTGTCATCTCTTGTGGAACACACAGAACTTTTCTATCTTCTGACATTCAAAAATTAAGTCACGTGAATTCTGATTTTTAATGTTGGAAATGATACACTTCCAAGTCTCCTCACTTGTTCTCATGGTGATGTAGGTAAAGAGGCATACATACATCTAAGTGCTACCAACAGCACACAGCTTAGTCAGCAGGACAACTCTACTGACAAGTAGAGGAGTAAATACCAATTTCTGCACTCTCCCTCACCACTGTGGTGTTCTCCAAAGCATCACATTCTCTCCACCCTCAACTGGCACCTACTCCTTGCAAAAACTAAGAAGTAGTCTTATTGGAAAGCCTCTCTACCATACCTAGAACTAAGCCAGCTCCTCATCATCCCAGGTTTCTGCATCTACTCCCAATCCCAACCAGAGCAGAGAACAAGACCCATTACAGTCTCACTCTAGCTTAAGTCCAGTGACAGACATTTGACAGGAAATAAAAAAGCTCCCTGGATGGGCTAAATGTTAGTTATTAGCAATTATAGCACCCCTACACTAATGTTTACACGTGTAAGAGACGATCCCCTGTACAAAGGAAACCCTGCAAGAAAGTTAAGAGCACTTATCAGAATCCTTTTGCTTTCCTTGAAGAAATATAAGCCAGAATCCAAATTAAGAAGTTCTTTTTTGAAAAAAATATTACAAAAGGATATTGGCAGCAAACAAATCTTGTTTGAAGTTCAGTTGACACTGGCATAGACAGCTGAAGGAATCTTAGCATTAATGTTGGATTACAAGTGGAGGTGGGGAAGCTGGAGTGGAGCCCTGGCTTGATAAAAGTCCTCTGAACCTTTTGTTTTGTTTCTCTGGATTTTGTTTGCTTTTAAGCCTAGATTTGTGTGGAGCCAGCTTTTCAAACCAATGTTTCAGGAAGGATTTTGACTGGAAGCTGGGGCGACCGTTTCGACTGATCAAATTACAGGTATTAATAATGCATAACTCAATGGTGGAAAATAAGAGCACAGAGCCAAACCAGTTGGAATGAAAAAACATAAACAAACACATTCAACAAACATATTTTCATTAAGAAACATTACCAAGTTCCAGTTGCTCATCTTCATGGTGTGCAGGAAATTCTTTAAGTCTCTCATCTTCTGAGAACGTCTGACTGTGGAGGGAACATGAGTCTTCATCTGACTGACTGCCCCTTCGACTGATAACGCGGTATATTCCAGAGTCTAAGACACTGAAGCTTTCCTGTCAGACCAAGGAGAGGAGTTAGACATTGTGGGAGTTGTACTTCCTTTGTTAAACTTTCTGCAATGAACGCCACCAACTCTACCCACACAAATAATCTCACAGCATCTCATAATTCACTGCCTGCAAATCTCCTGTCTACCACATCAAGATGGTATTTACATTACTTGGCTTTTTAAACTTTCCTTTTAAACATTGTTAAAGTGAAAGCAGGAGCTGATATTGTATTAACTATGAAATATTTCCCCTTTCTTGAAAAGCAGATGTATTAGAAATACGTTTTTTTTCCTTAGAGCTTTCTGCTTAAGATTCTTAGAGCGAAACAATTTTTTAAATAGGGCTAAGATAGTTCTGAGCACTCATTCATTTTCACCACATAAAACTAGAGTTATAATCAAGGCTATCTTTATTGAAGCATGTTAAGACACTAAACTGAGCTGTGGAAAAAGCCATCTTCATATCAATCTATCTTTGTCCACACCTCAAACATCAGCCCTAAAATAATATGGGAAAGAGGCAGAGGTCTGAGAGCTTACAGAATACAAGTAGTGGTGTTTCACACCTCTTCAGCCCACCTAGTTTTAGAATGCAGCATTATGAGCTGTAGCAGACAGGGTAGAAATGAAAGCCTCATCTTTCAAGTGAGCAACGAGGTGACTTTAAGCCATAAAGACAAAACCTGTAGATAACACTTTTGGCACTACCAATACACATACATGAGATGAAATACTGCTCCTTCTACTGCTGCATGCAGAATCTAGAGGTTCCAACTTTGAAATCAGTTCTTCCAGTTGCACAGTGAGATCTTGCTGGGTTGAAGCATCCAGCTGAGACTTCAAGTGCTCCAGCTTGTCTAGAGGCAAATTTTTTCTTGCCTAAAAGTAGCCAGTGAAACAGAAGCATTATTATTTCTAATACACATGTGAAAAACAAAAGATACCATATATGCAGCACGATTTTCATCCTTAAAGTATAATGTTTAGATGGCTTTTTAAAAATGAATCTCAGTAACCATGAAACTTAATGGAAGGGGGGGGACAGGAAAGACAGTGAAGTTGTATGGCACATTTACAGAGAGGTATTTACTTACTCTGCAAGAAATAATTGAATTTTGAAAGAGACAAGAGACCCTGGCAGCAAGGGTCCAGAACCCTCTTCTCATCAGACGCTCTATGCAGCGATCGACCAGCAGCAGGGAGAGGTGCACAACTTTCCCATTTGCATGCAGACAGAACAACTCACTCTTGTGAACGGCGATATCCTGAATATCTGCAAAACCAGACGCACAGCAGTACCTGAAGGACTCAAGTTGTTAATCAACATCCCTTTCTGTCCCTGAAAGAAGGTGAAAGCATATCCCCACCTGACTGAAAACGAGTGCAAAGCACAAGGGGTATGGGGAAAACAAACACTGAGGAGTGCTGACCTAGCATCTAACCACTATAAAACACAGAGTCAAAACTTTCCAGAGTTGCATGTCCAGAAAACATTCAAAAAATACACTAAATTACCAAAAAACTTCTTTTTGCTTTGAGGGGAGATGAAAAATTAAAGCCTATTAAAGATGACCAATACATAATTGTTAGCTTTGAAACAGAAGGAAAATAGTGACTGGTAGAAAAACAGCTTTGGCCTTCCAGCAGTTTTCAAATGCAATAGTTCTGCTGTATGCAAACACTTCACAACAAAGGTATTGCAAACTTAACACCAAAATGGGGAGAAGGGGAAAGACTGACTGACAACTATTGTACAATTCTGCTTATAACCGTACACGCATAACAGTTTATGAGGGTTCATTCATCTGCCAAATAAATATTCCCTGGATGCAATTTAGACAGGTTTTAGGAAAAAAAACCCCAGGTTTTAAGCTTTCAGCAGCCAGATTATCCTTCACAGAATACCTGTTAATGAGCCTAAGTAAAGAGAAAAGAGGAAAGGATACTGCAGATTAATCACCTGTATTTTAACTACTGTATTTTATTAGTCACTCTACAGCACGTTTTGTTTCTCAAGAAGCATGTTTTCAGATCTGTAGAAGGAAGGGCTGGCTGGAGGAGGCAGGGAGATGGCTAATATTCAAGCATATACCTGACAGATGACAAGTTTTTTATAAATATTCTGCAATCCAGCTCCAGAAATTGAGTTTGAATAGCTTCCACGTTAGGCAAGGACTTCAGGAATGACCAGTGTAACAGACGGTGTTACAAAGCAAAGTTTAAGAAACTCTAGTTTACCTTTAACTTCACTCCAGAGTAAGACTTGAACACTTTGGGGAAGAAAAATATAAATGCCTCTTTCTGTCCAGGTCACCACACAGTGCTCACTGCAAGCAAAGCAAATGTTAATAGAGCAACAGTCAATTGTGGTAAAATATAGGTAAAATTTTTAAAAATTGTAAAATATGCAGGGATGGCATTAGGTTAAGTATAGCAAGTGAGACATAAGACAGGTGTTTAGCATGATATTTGGGAAATTCTTACACAAAAAGCTGAAGCTGGCAATATAAATTAGGAGCATATATAATTTCTAGGCCTACTTTATCAACAGGAAGCTATGCTGTCAAATACTCACGTCAAATACAGCAGCTTGGGGAAAGATAAAGATTGTGGAGAGCAGCTGGAACCAGTATAATGAGGATCCTGCCTGAAAAATAAAATTACTATCAATTACAAGCATAACTACAATAACATCACTTTCTAAAATTCTTAATTCTGTAAATACATGGCTGGCTTAAATAAACAGTCTCATGACAGCAGCATTCATTGTGCTCAGACAGCTGCAGAATCAAGGTTTTGGCATTTTTGATAATTGCTGGCTATACCTCTTAGAGGAGACTGTATTAAGATGACAACTAGGATTACCATTTGACTGCAAGTAGGAGTTTTAGTCTTCCCAGCATTAATGCAGTTCTTTTCAGCTCATCTGGAAGTCCAAAAAAAGCAAGTTTATCACTGATAACACATGTTTCTACCTGAGAGTAACAACAGGGAGAGGTGGTGACGAGAGCAGCTGCTTGAACTGATGTGTGCTTTGCACTTCCCCGTCAAAGTTCACCTCCCACATCCTCGAGCCAGGTCGAGCACAGTATATTAATGGCTGCTGATTCCCACTGTTTTTTCCAACGGGGAAGAAACATGCTCCAAATTCTCCATCTCTCTCTTTATTGCCAATTTTCCAGAACTTCTCTCTAGCAGGGAAAAAAAATGTACTTGTTAAGTAAGGCAGCATTAATAAAGACTCTAATTAATTTTATGTTTTGCTTTAATAATAAAAAATACTCAATCCCAGCTGCTGAATTGGTTTTGGTGCTTAAGAAAAAAATCTGTAATGAATATTATAAAGCCTGCACAAAGTTTATACAAGACAGGGTGCAGGAATATTCATTAGTTGAAATGAACACTCAGATCAAAGGGGGTTTTTTTTCAGCAGAACCAGTTGTTCAACCTGGTGATGGGAAGGTGTGAACACTCACAGAAATCATTTCCAATCCCAAGAAAAATAAGACAGTGATTATGAATAGTCAGCATGAATTTGTGAAAGGGAAATCACGTTAAGAGCCCTCTACAACAGAATGACTGGCTGTGTCGTTGAGGAGAGAACAGTGGACTTCGTTTATCTTGGCTTCAGTAAAACTGTTGACACTACCCCTGCCAACATCTTCAGAAACAGACTGAGGCAGCATGGGCTAGGTAACGACATTGATGTCATTTCAGAAACTGTGTGTGACCTTGCAAAGTCCAGTATTTCAGAAATAAAATAGAACTTGCCTCTCAGTATCACATAAATAAGTGCGGGTAAGTGAAGATATGAGCAGTCTTCCATCCAAGTAATCAAGCTGAACCACCCGAGAATCTACAGTGGTTATGATCTGGACAGGAAACATCACAAAAGTAGCAGCAGCCTACAGTTAAAAAGGAAAGAAAACATGCTGGTCTCCAGTTCAAAGTAAAGACTGTTTCATTATGTTAAAATTGTAAAATTCAGAAAAGACTCATGTATGCTATGAATACACAGCATAAGACAAAGCAGTTCCTTTCTTCTGTTTTTACAAAGCAAGGCTTCAATGCTCAGAAGCACAGAAGTATAAGTCCTCCTTTTCCCAAGACCATTATTGAAGATTTAAGGAAAAAAATCATATCCCTGTAGCATCCTGATTTTTTTTTATAAAGGGTGGTTTTTTTCTGTAAGATTAAGAGAGGATTTTATTCCTGCTATTCCAAGCTTTGTGCTTTTTTTCCAATTCTCCCCACAGGTACTTCGCGCTAGCAGTTTTATGGAAACACACCTGAGAGATTAATTGATACAAAAAACAACTTCTACTGAAATTAGGTTGTTCACATAAACTCACCTTGTCTGTTACCCTGCCACAAATTATCCAAATACTATTTATCATACCAGTGTCTCAGTTTGCATGGGTGGATGAACACTCCCAGACAGACTTATGAATAAGAAAACTGGGAACTACATTTAAAGTTGCTGTCAGACAGTCACTATTTTTGCCAGCTTAGAGTTGTTTTCCCTTCTTAAGAATATGACAAAGTGCATTACCTGAGAAATCCAACAGTTCTGTTCCTTTAACAGGCGTGAGCAGACAGAGATTCCATGGGCCTTGCCCTTCTCTCCTCCCTCTTTTCCCACAGCTGACTCCTCCCCCCCCCCCCCCTTCTCTTTAAATGTGTCTTAGTTTGGACAAAATGTAATAGTGGTCTTGCTACTTTTAAGTAAATTTTCCATCAAAATCTTCCATGAGGGCTAGAAAGGACCTGGAGGAACACAACTATTTCCAGGTTCTGCTCCTTTCTACAGATTAAAAGGAGAAAGAATACCAGTAGTGATAAAACCTAAAGAACACTCAAGGGCTAGAAATCAGGCTGCTATCACTAACAGGCATGTCCTTTGCACAAAATACAATGGATGTAGGCTCAATGACCACCTACTATTTATTTTATCTAATCCAGATGTTTAAGAATGAGAGCATCCAGACAAAGCCAAGCAAAATCAGAGTCTGGGACTGCTTTGGCAGACCAACAGCTGAACTGAGGACTGAAACAAACAGCTGAACCTGTGGCTGGAATCTAAGGCATCCAATAGGCTCAGAAACACCAAGACCCTTAACTTAGATACTTTTAAATTCCAAGAAGCAGCAGAATGACCAGTTTTTAATTCTGAACATTTGAAAGCATTTTCACGTTGCGTTACTAGGATAGATAGAAGAAGGATGGGGGAAGTTCATGGGTCAGGATTTCTCTTGTTGTCTCAAGAGACTCATTCTTCATCCCATGAGTTAAAGCTACCAGAACTTCATCAGCTGCAACTCCTGCTCTCTTCCACTTTACTAAAATAAACAAAGAGACTCCACACATCACCCCCTGTGAATTAAGCTCAATCAAAGTATGCAACATTTTACCTTCCCTTGTTTCGATGTGTTAATCTTGATGGCTGACACTTTTCCCACATGATCTCCTACAAAAACTCGAAGGGCAGCTGTATCCCAGCACAGAGCTGTGACTTTTCTGCCCTTATGCTCAGAGGAAACATAAATCCGTTCTGGCTTCCCACGACGTTCCTGATTCAGCTCCCAGACTACAACAAGGCCTTGGCTACAACAAGTTAAACAGAGAATACAGTTTGAAAATAAGTCTTCTAATGTTGTATCAGCTGATAAAGATGCACTTTCCCAAAGAGGAGACCCAAGAGAAGCAGAACACCTCAGAGATGGTTCTTTTTGAGGCTGAGTGCTTTCAAGAAGCATCACACTTAATTCTGGAGAAGAATAAGTGTGCTTCTTTGCACTACAATGCATAAGCAGCTTTGTAAGGCTACTCTTACGTTTATTACAAATGCCAGTGAAGATGTGGGAAAATATTTAAATGGATTTTAAGAAATATAAGTGGAATTAACTACAAATCTCACTCTACCATGTTAATGAAACTTTTTCTTTTGATGCTGAAAGGTCTCAGAAAGACATTTATCATCATTTCACATGCATGAGCTCTGCCACTGATGTTCTGTTACAGAAATAATACTTAATCTAGAACAATTATTCCAGAAAAAACAAGTTAAGCAAACTGACTGTGCAAAGAATTATCCTGTAGTGGCCTCTACCACTTAATCTGGTAGGTTAACTCTGCAAGTTCTCAGCAACTGTCCAAGTCTTAGAAGCTTCTTAAAAATATTTATCCAGTGTTCAACTTTGTGAGTACATCACTCACCTGGTGGCAACAGCAACATAGTCTTCATCATGCAAACAACAAGCCACCTGGGAAATGGCACCTTCCTGAAAGCAAGCACAGGAGTAAGAGCAGGTAAAAGTTGTTCCTGTATTGCCTCTACCACTGTGCAGCTTTTATCTTTAAGATATAAACCAGATTCATGTCAACAGATGCTACCGCTCTGTTGTGGTGTGGTTGGTTTATACTGTTTCTTTGGGTTTTGTTTGCAAACACTGAGCTTACTCCAAGATGCAGCTGACAACAACGTGACAACATCAAGAGCAAGGACTGCACTGCGTTCTCTTGTTTGGAAAACACAGAAATGACTCTACTGTCCTCACACCTTCGGAAGTTGTTTTGACAGAATTAAGTGAGATGGTCCCAACCTCAAAAACTGGCTGCATTCATGCTACACTGGAAGCAGCAGTGGCTCCCAGGAAATAGCACCTGGCTGTACAAGTAACAATCCCTGTTTCATGGTCTCTTCCAGCAAAAGCAAGTCAGCCTATCTTCTCTTATCCAGGTATGTCACAGTTTGGACATTCAAACACTGGGAGTTATCTACTTGTGAGTTGCTCTGGTTTCATGTTCAAAATTTTCTTCTAATCCTTAAATATTCAGGTGACTGCGTTGCTGCTGTTAAAAGTAAGAATTCGAAAAACAAAGGCATAACACTCTGAAATAATTTTTTTCACACCTTATGAAATCTATTATACCACACTCTGGGGATACACTTCAGAACCACCACCTATTTTAAACACAGCAGTCCAAAACTTCACCTTCTTTGGACAATTCAGTAAGCTGAAGATGCCTGTTGATTCTTAATAAACATTACCATGAAATAATGTCTCTTTCCCAGCCCCATTTTCAGAAACTTTCATTTAACATTCTTTACCCTTACCTTGTGAGTGAGAAAGAGTCTTTGCTTCCAACCATCCTTCTGGATAAGGTTCAGTCCTCCTCCTGAGCTGCCTAGAGCCAGCCATCTCTTTGACACATCTATACACGTGCACTGAAGGAATAAACACCATAATGCATAACCTCGTAAGTTCTGATCACAGCATTTTTTTCTCACATTATTATGTGGGGTTTTTTTAAAGGCTTCACTGTTTGCCAGCTGTGTGTATCACTCCTGAACCACTGGCAGTGAAGACTATTAAAGAGCACGCTTTACAACCGGAGCAAACAGTGTAAGCTGTGCCAGGCTGTGTTATGTACCCACAGCTGCATTAAAGAAACACACAGAGAATAACAGGGTCCTTTATCTTCACTCTTTCTTCCCAAAGTACTCCCCCCCATAAGACAGCATGCACACACCCAAAAAGAATTAGATTAATCCTATGGCTTAATCAAATAATTAACCAAATGGAGTCATTACTTGAATTTAAAAAAATTAAAAAAACAAAAAAAGCCAACCACCACAAACTTACCTTAAGACGACTGGAATCCAGCCTGAGTGCAGAAAGCAACGGATCCAAACACTCCAGCTCTGCCAAGACATGGTTGTAAGAGTCTGGAATTACTGGCACAGAGGCCATGGATGCACACAACTAGTGCTGCTCACTCATGGGTACGTTACAGCTTCAGCTTTTGGCCGTATCTGCCAAAAATAAAGCTCTTGATTAGTTTACTTTTTAGTATTATAGCAGATTTTCTGTGCTTAAAGAAACACCATATGCCTTCCTACTCAAAAAGCATCAGGTTTTAGTTTGCCAAGAAGAGGCCCAAGGGCTGCAAAATTAGACCTCTGCTTCATTTACAAGAAGTTTTTGTTCAAGTTCATTTCTGCAAACTTAACCTATCAGATAACCCACCTGGAAATACTTAGACTGTACTTATATTTACATCTGTCTGTGAAACAAGTTACATCTACCTGTGGAAAAAGTCTTATTTTATAGAAAAATGCACTTTTCCCCACAGCATGCACCCTTGATTTGAAACTAACTTTCTCAAGGAAAACATTTAGCATTGGCATTTTTACCTACATCACATTCTTCCCCAAAACTAAGTTCAAGCACTATTATCCTCAAGTTATGCCAAATTTAGAATTAGCTGCAATTGTGCATTTTGATACAACTATAAACACTATCACCTGCAGAGTACCTCTTTTCTAGCATACAAGATATAACAGAGTGAAAACCAAGAATTAAATAACCATCGAAATCACAACCTCATACTTTTCCTAAGCAGCACATACTTTAAAATAATTTCTTGTTGAGTTTAAAGTTTAAACCTGTACATTGCTTAACAAAACCCCAAACCTGTTACACTGCACAGCCAAGTCCCGGAATTTCTAAGTAACCTTTAGTATGCGAACCCATAAATTAAGGAACTCCCTCCCAGAAAAGCCGTCATGGGGAAATGTACACTTCCTCAAAGAAAAGTGAGCGCTCACTCTCACCAGGCACTAGGAAAAGGGAAGAGGCACATTTGGCTCAACGAAACTGAAAGTTGTTTCTTCAAATTCTGAAAACGCCTTAAAAACCTTAATGGCCACTTCTACCCTCCCCGCTCTCTGCTCCATCCCGCTGTGGCCCTGAGCTGCCGGCTGGGGCTGAACCGCGACACCGCGGGACTTACCCGTACACGAAGTAAGGAGAAGCACCGCAAAGGGCAGAAGAACCCCCCCAAACCCCTTCAGAAACCGCGGGCAGGGCAGGGCAGGGCAGGGGACGAGAGCCGAGCGCCGATAGGGCATAGCCGCCAGCCCGGGGAAGCTACACGGCCGGGAAACACCGCTCGCTCCCGGTCCCTCACCGCTCTCTCTCGCTCGCTCCCGGTGCCGCGCACGCCTCCGCCTCCAAAACAGCGCGCTCACGTGACCCGCGCGGGGGCGGGGCGGGGGCACGCGCCCGCTCCGCGCTGCATCACGCGCCGCCCGCGCGGGAGGAGGAGGCGGGGGAGGCGGGGGAGGAAGCCGCGTCACGCGCGCGCATCCGCCCGCCCGCCCCTGCCCCCCGGGCCACGTGACGCCGTGACG
>VZTI01002164.1:66272-114259 GCA_013397865.1 Struthidea cinerea | reverse complement strand
GCACTGCCGATCTGCGCTCCCCGGGGCCGCGGGGGGTGGCGGGGAGATGGCAGCGCTGCGCCGGCGGCACTGTGGCCGGGGGCACCAGGCTTAGCCCCGGCTCTTGGCCCGGGTGCGGGCGACAGACAAAGAGGTGCCCTGGTAGCGCCTTCCCCGCGTGCTGCCGGCGGGGCCGACGGCCAGGCAGACCCCACCGGGACCATGCCGGTGTCCTCGGGCCCGTCTCGCCGCAGGCTGACATCCCTCCCGGAGCGTGGGTGATGCGGATCGGGGGAAGGCCGGGCTGGCCCCTCAGGAACGTGGATCCCCCCCGCCGTGCCCGGGACAAGTGGCACTGCTGGCGGGTCTCCATCTAGCCGACAGTGACCCGCTGACAGACCTCTGCCACCCTTCGGGGTGCTGCTCTGCCCGCTCCCGGACCTGGCAGCGTCCCTGTGCCGCTGCGGGTCAGGCTGGGCCATTGGCACAGATATTCCGTGATTCTGCTGTTGCCTGCGGGGAGCGGAAGCCTAGCAGCAGCAGCAGCAAGGCCTACATTGATCTGTCAGAGCTCGCCTGCCAGCCCCTGCCCACCCTGGCCAAGTCAGGATTATTAAAACGTGTAAACATTTCCTTTATTTCTGCTCAGAACTCGACAAAACCATATGGGAAGAGACTGGAGTGAAATGCTGGTAATGGAGAGTGTTCAGAACAGGTGTTGTAAAGAACAGAGATGAGAGGTACCTGGTCTTAAAAGTGGTTAGGAAGATTCATGGCAATGGAGGAAGGATAGCTTTTGGTATTTGATGGTATTTCAAGAAGCTGTGTTTGCTCCCACAGAGCTGGGAGGGGAGGGCTTATAAGCGGATAAGCACACAGAACATTTCTTTTGGTCTGTGCCAGCACTGAAGCTTCCTGATAGACCTTGTCCATTGTAAACTGCAGCTGAAATTAACATCCCCAAGACAGGCTTGATGACAAGTTGTACCTCATGGTTAGGGCTTCTGGTTGATCCAAGTGCTTTTAGAACTGTTGACCAAACTCTGCTGATGGGGAATTTAACATAAACTGTCTGGCCTACCTATTCTGGAAGATACTTGAACCAGCAGCTGAAGAACTCTAATGCTGCAGTAGATTAAAATTATCACTTAAAGCTGCAAAATAACAGCATTTCTCTGTGTGCATGTGGCAGTTCTTGCCTCCTGGAGCATCCACAGTACTGATTCCTGGAAACTTCAGTTGTGGAACATAGAGATTTATGTTATGAGATTTGGGCGGACACAAGTAGATCATTGATGGCTCTCACTCTGCTGCATAGTAAGCCTTACATGTCTAAAAAAAAAAAAAAGGAACCTGAGCTGTGCACTGTGTGTGCTTTGCTTAGCAAGGATGTAGCCTTCCCTGTAGGAGACAGGGAAGGGAATCCTCAAGCAAGATTGCTATTTTAGAATTTTTCCTGTACTTATTGTAACAAGAAGCCATTTTGTTCCATTAGTGACAGACTGTAACCTTCCTAAATTCCTATTAATAGGTTTTTTTTATTCTTTCTGATCTACTGTTCAAAATACAGCTCAGGGTTTTCTCCATTTTGGGTAATGCTTACTGTGCTTGTGAGTTGTATCATCCCACTGCCACCGTAAATTACTGCAGGAAAAAGGAAGCACAGCAGTGACAGAAAGAAGAACAGCATGAGCCAGTGTGCTTACCCTCCCAGAAGGTAGAATGAGCCACTTGTGGGATAATTGTGCTCTCACAGATTGCACACTGCAGGGTACTAGAACAGCTCCAAAGGAGAAGTTGGTAGCTGCTGATCCTCTGCTTCTGTAGTTGAAAGACTGGGTGTAGGTAGGTGAAATGGCGTGGTAGAAAAGCAGAGCAGCTGGCATCAGAATGAGCCTGACTGTGGAAATGCTTTCCTTTTTCTTGCTGTTCTGTACAGGTTTAATGCCTTTGCATTCTGTGGCTTTGGCTCCACTGCATTGGCTAATAATGACCTTAAAGGACTATAAAGTAACAAAGGGAGAAAAGCCTCAAAATCCCTAGTCTTGCACATGGTGAGGTTTCCAGTCTCTGAGAGTCTGTGGCCAGCTGCCTTTTTCCAGTAAGGATAAGGTGCTGATGAGACTGCAGACCTGCAACAGGAAACTACATAAAATGGTTGTGTGAATAGCACTGAAAGGGAATAATGCTGCTGGGAGACTGTAATGGATTATGCTAGGGAACAGTCCTGAAATCATGCCATGCAGTTTTTCTTTGAGAAAGAAGTATTACCAAGGATGCTCTGAATGTGGCACAGCATGTTCTAGTGACTGCTGCAGTGGTGCTGATGTGAAACACCACATTCAGCTCAGCATGACTGAACTCTTCGGCAAAGCTTCGGATGGCTGGAATGGTGAAGGAGCAAAGCATAAGTGCAGAGCCCTTTTGCTATTAAGTCTTTCCATCTAGTATGTCTATCATTTGCACAGGAGCTTGTAAGACTTCTGCTGAAGAGAATGCTATGCTACTGTCCAAATTGTCAGAATAAAATATCCTGTCTTGCTGCTGGTTGGTGTTTTGTTGTTTCTTGTTTTTATTTAAGAAAAAAGGTGAATTTAAATGCTTACAACTACCATTTTGTGATACCTACTAGTAGTGTGATAGCTGATGCAGGTTACAGTCTGAAGTTTGGCATGGGTCCCAGCAAATATTACAGGTATTCTAAAGCACATGAAACATTGACCAGCATTGAAAAATATTATTATGCGTATCAGTACTAATGTTTATGATACACAAAATACAGCAATTGGACATACTAAACATTTTCAGCAAACTTACCAAAGACGTACATTTTTGATAAGTGTACAACAGTATGTTTGACAGAGTGTAGTAATACTTGCCATATCCTTTATCTCTTGAAAAATTTAAGGCTGTAGGGTGAACCTGGAGAGAGGAATGATAGTGACTGCTGGGGAGAACAATGCAGCAAGTATCCAAAGGCTTGTTGGTTTGAGATTGCTGACAGAATTATCATTGTGCTGTGGTACGTGTAACATTAGTTCCTCAGACTTCGGAGGAGAGGGACTGGCCAGCTGCAGTCAAATGTACAAAACATTGTTCAAGCCTTGAGCAAAACCCATCAGAATAAGAACAGCCCAGTCTGACTGGGCTACCTTATCTTTAGCACAGCGAACTGAAAATCCGTGATTTTTCACATACCTTGTAGCCTTCCCTTTTCTGAAATGACTTAGCATCTGTCATTCCCACTGAAGAAGGGAATTGCTGCCAATGCCAGAGGAAGTTTGGAATTTGTCATTGCTTAGGCTTCAGTATTCTTCTGAACTTGAAAAACCAGTAAAGGAACAGTAAAACAGGAAAATTTAGTTATCAGTTTAAATGTAAGTTTTGTGGGTCTTTTCCTGGAGCAAAAGCAGTATCAGCAATATAATTAAATGAATTATTTAGGTAACTGGGAGTATTTTATTTAAATAAATTTGCTGACTGTACCAAAAGAGGGGAGTGTGTTTATCTGAAGTACTCCCAAAATCTTACAGGCATGAACAAGTAGAAGTGGGCTGTAATACTTTAATATGGATAGGAGTAGTGAAAGAGTTACAGCAAAAATAGTTACAGCTAATCAGCTCAACTGTATGTTTTTAATAGCTCATTGTAGCCACAATGGCAACGTCATCTGAAGAAGTGTTGCTGATAGTGAAGAAGGTGCGTCAGAAGAAGCAGGATGGAGCTCTGTACCTGATGGCTGAACGCATTGCGTGGGCACCCGAGGGCAAGGACCGCTTCACTGTCAGCCACATGTATGCAGACATCAAATGTGAGTGCACACTGCTCCTGCTGCAGTCAGCAGTATTGCCCTGGATATGGAAATATAACACAAAGCTCAGGTGCCGTATAATGCTGGGTATAGCTAAGTGAGGAAGGTTGCAGAGGTGTGGAGCTCTGGCCAGGCTACTCTGTAGCAGCAAAGATCAGGACTGTGGTGAAGTATGACCAGCTTAAGGATGCTACCACATAACTTCTGTAGCCTTCAGATTTTAACTTACACTGCATTTACTATTAACTTTGATAAACTTTTCTAATAAATCAAACAGAAAAATAACCTATGCCATATGCTTGTAGAGGGAAGGGTGGGAGGAGGATCGAGGACACATATAGGATTTTCAATCTAACACAGAAACTATCTGGTGTGTCATCTGTTTAACTCAGTATCTAAAGCTGTTTCAATTTTCATATAAAATGAACTCTGTTCATGAAAATGTTTATTTTCATCCAACAGACCATAGCTTCAGAAGTGTCAGCTTCTGTAGTTTGGCCTAGCTGGTAACATTCCAAATAAGCATTTGCTGTTGCAACAGCAGAGTACTTGCAAGTCAAAACTAAACAGTAAATGTCTATAGCATGCTGCCTTTCTGGCTCCAATTAGTGCTCATATTTCATGTTCTGTAATGCCAAAGAAGGAATAAAAAGTAAGTTGTGTGCATCACTTGGTAATGGTTTAGTGATTATTGCTGTTTAAAGTCACATACGAGCAGTGCAGCATGATCAAAAGCATACGACGAATCAGAACAGAGATGCTCTTTTCTTAAATATGAATGTGATAAGTTTACAAGCCCTGTTCACCTATAATAATCAACTTTGTGAAGGTTTTATTTAGCTATTAACTTACACTTAAGCAGTTTGTATTTTAAATATGTACATGTATAGGCATTAAAGTATTTTTAACTTAGGTGAAAAATGCGCTTTTTGTCATCTGAAATAAAAAAAGGCTGAGATGTATTTGTAAATTTGTGATAAGAAGATGATTTAGTGTTGATATCTGGTTCCTGTCTCCCACTGGCACTGGAGAAAGGGCTGATATTAAAAGTTAGATTAGTGCCATTTGCAGTGCTTCACTAAAGTCAGTATAGCAACAGTCCATAAGCATAGCTGTCCCAGCCTCTTCTCCCTCTGGTTATGAGGATGGAAGCAGGAATTAGGTTTTTCTCATGAGTCATGAGGGTGTAGTAGTGCCTTGGAGGCATTGGTGGTTGACTTGGGGAGCAGTAGTGGCTAACTGCACTTAGCTCACCACTGGCAACTGGGATCCAGATGTGCTGTTACCCACCCTGCCTCTGCTTTCCTACCACTGTCCTTCTGTGGGAGCTGGGCCAGCTGGAAAAACAAAAGGGGATGCTTTTCAGTGGGTCAGTTCCTTGGTTCAGCTTGCTGCACAAACAGTAGCAATCATACAAGAAATGCAGCAGGAAGAAGTGGAAAGGGGGAATGAGGTCAGCTTTGAGCAGCAGCCTGGATTGGTTCCAGGTTAAAATGTCCGGGTGATGACAACCTCATTTGCAGCAGTTTTCTAATGGATGCTGTGGGGAATGCAAAGATGAATCAGGACTCCTGAGCAGGAGCTGAAGGATGCTGTGGGGAATGCAAAGATGAATCAGGACTCCTGCGCAGGAGCTGAAGGATATTGAGCAACAGGCTGCTACTGTCTCTGTCTTGTATTTGAGAGTGAACAAGGTGCAGGGTTCAAACTAATTCAAGGGGAAGACTGACTGTTCCACTTTCATGGCTGCAATTCACACACAGGATAATGGTATTTAATTGGATGATGAGGATAACTGCTTATAAGCAAATACTCTAGGGAAGACAGTTTCTTGTATAAGCTTACTGTCTGTCTCTCTGCAATCTAGGCCAGAAAATCAGTCCAGAAGGTAAAGCTAAAATTCAGCTGCAGCTGGTATTGCATGCAGGGGACACAACCAACTTCCACTTCTCCAATGAAAGCACAGCAGTGAAGGAGCGAGATGCGGTCAAGGATCTTCTTCAACAACTGTTGCCCAAGTTCAAAAGGAAAGCTAATAAAGAACTTGAGGAGAAGAACAGGTAAAGGGAAAGGAGCCTGAAAGTTCATTGGTTTTTTTTCTTCTAATTTTTAGCTAACTATCATGTATTTATGTTAACAGTTGTTGCTATTTCAACATCATGAATGATACAGCATTTGTTTCCCTAGTAAAAATCTCCCTGCTTTCAATTTCAAGGCAGTTCCTTGAGACTTAGATAACTGTCACATGTTGAGACTACACTTGTGTGCTTAGTGACACGTTCTTGAGGTGTAAAGGCAGCCAGTCTGGCTGCCACCCGGTCTTCGTTATCCATAGCTATGAGAAGAGAGCACCCAACTGGCAGTCTGTCTCTTTAGTCTTCTTAAATATATATGTATCAGTTAGAAAAGCTGCTTGAAAGATTTCTTTTTTCCTTTTCCAAAAATTTTGTGGAGCCTGGTGGGTTTTTTTTTCCTCCCCCTAGAACCTCTTCCCCCTCAAATCAAGACTACTAAATTGTTAGGTATTTTCATGCATCTCACTTGAGATGCTGCGATTTGTTACTTGGCATACAGGATGTTTATTCTAAGAAATGTTCTGAGAAGATGTTGAGGACCTAAGTCCTTTTCCCAAATGGGCTCTTGAGATACATTTCCGTTCCTTTAAAATGTTTGTGTAAACCACTCCCTGTGGCCACAGAGCTCCCTTCTCTGCATCTCCTCCCATGAGTTTCACTTCATTCTAGTGTCTGCTGTGAATCCTGTGTCTGCTGGCTTCCATTTCCAAAGACTGTTCTGGCTTTCAACATAGCTAAGTTAAAGCTAGATTTTTGAAAACATGAGAGCATTGCCTCATGGGACAGACTGGATCTTAACAAGGAGATTTCCCAGCAGAAGGGCAAGAGCCTTTGTGCTGGAGTTGTGACACAATCAGGATTAACTGGTTCCAGTACTGCAGCAACCACTAGGGTCTGCAGCAGTGCAGCCTGCTTTGGCACTGTTCCCATACTTGTTTCTTTATGCTGTGTGCCTTATTTCTAACAGTACTGGTGCTGAGAACACGAGCAATCTTAGCTCTGAATCTTTGCCTCCTTAAATGGAGTTTACAGCATCACACCATGCAGTATCAAGAGCTTTTCTAGTTACTGAAAAGCTAGAATCCCTGCACATACTCAGACATAGTGTGTTCTCTTGATTAGAAGTTCAAGTCTAGTGATGGGGCTTCATTAGCTTAATTGCAACAGATAAGGCAAAAAAGATTCAGCCTGTTTTGGAAGGGTACAACATCCAGAGTCCCTGCTGAACTTCCTCCATGTATTGATATGTGCGAGTTGGGTATGTACCAAAATTCCAAGCTTTATTTCAATAACCAGAATAACAGACTGCTTTCTGCTGCACTAATTTGTAAGAATCGCCACTAATCCATACTTGTGACAATAAGAAAAACTAGAGAAACCCTGGTGGTTAAAACATAATAGGGATATCCTGCACAAAGCTTTCATTTCCACCTCATCCTACTTCATCCTTAGAGCAGCTAAAGACTTTGGTTTTGTCCAGATTGCAGTTTATCCATGTTCTTCCCTAGACCATGTACTATGTATCCATAAGACTCCTGATTTTTTTTGTTGTTTGCAATTGATCAGGACCCTGAGGTACATGCTAAAGATTGGTGAGGTTATTGGCAGATTGTGAACACACATGCACGTGTCCCTGAAAATTGCCCATTGGGTTTCTAATAAGGTACACAGCTGTAAAAACAGCTGCTTAAACATGAGTGAAGATTCAGGTGTGTAGTCTTTGCATTTTGGGTAGTAAGGGTGATAACTTCTGTAAACATTGCTCCCTGGTGGAAGCAGTGACACGGAATGTGTCTCACACTTGTGCTGTGATTAAGTGATGAAGATCCTGCTGTCACCACAGAAACATAAATGAACAACCATCTCAGGGTAATGTGTTTTAAGGGATCTTATCCCATAGATATTTTGTGATCTATACTCTTGCATTAGAATAGAGATCCGTAGCTACTGAATTTTAAGATCTTAAACCAAGAATTGGACAGTGCTGAAATCTCCTTTTTTCTCCCCCATCATACTTCTGTTATGGAACAGCAAGAAAATGTGCTGTGCGTGTGCAGTTCAGGAGATTCCAGTCCTGGTGTGCGAAGACACAAAAGCACCACAGAATATTTTAGGACAAGACATGAATCCCTTGTTAACTTTTTCTTAGACATTACTGTTTCCTAACATTCAGTGTTAACATCCATTTCTTAAGCCTTTTCAGACAAACAGTGCTATTGACATTGGTTGTTTACACAGTCTTGTTAAGAAATGCACAGCATTTTGAAAGAAAAGATGGTTTCTGTTCCTTTTGTGAACTCGTGTTAGTTGTGGAAATACTAGTGATTTATTCTACAATGTTTCAATTCTATTCAATACATTCTTTTACCAGAATGCTGCAAGAAGATCCTGTTTTGTTTCAGCTCTATAAAGACCTTGTTGTGAGCCAAGTAATCAGTGCTGAAGAATTCTGGGCCAACCGTTTAAGCCTGAATGCAGGGGATAATTCTGCAGCACCTAGTAAGCAGGATGTGGGCATCTCTGCAGCATTCCTGGTACGTTGAACCTCTAACTTACAGGATTTTAGAGCAAACAAATTGGGGAAAGTGAGAGTTCTGCTCATGCACTTAATTCCCATATATACATGGATGTTGTACTTTCCTGGTTCCTCAACATCTCTCCGCTATTCCAAGTGTAAAGGAGGAAAAAAACCAGTTTCCTGCTAGTCTGCAACCTCAAAGTTTTGTCAGTTTAAGAAGCCCAATTTGAACTTTAAATTGCCAATAGGTAGATGATGTTTTTACTGCTGCTCTGCCTCCCATAAAACCGGAGTGATGTGAATATTTGGTCACTAGATTAGACTGTATTAGCTTAATAAATTAAGAGCATATCTGTGGCAGCATTGACATGCATAAATGAACCCTTCCACCTAAGGGTTTTATTTCCTTCCCAATTTTTTAAACCAATACGTGCTTTTAGCTACTCGAAGAACAACTTGTGTGTCTGAAACCTCATTTTCTCTTTCTTTTTCTCTAACTTTCAGTTATTTTACCCATTTGTAGAAACCATGCTTCAGTAATTTCAATGCAGTCTAAAAGTAATCTAGGTACAACTTCAGATTCCTCACACAGAGACATGTTTCTACTTCTGCAACAAAATTCACAGATAGGACTCTTTAGATGGAATCCCACTTCCACCTTTGTAATGACTGTGCTCATAGTGGGTTTGGGAGAGAAAGAGGAGGTAGGAATTGTTTTAATTTAGCTGCTGTAAAACCACTTGGTTTTTTCCCTTCCTTGGAAATACCTGAATCAGTTGCCAAACAAATTTGATTGCTGATTTCCTCCCATTATTCTTACACCTAAATATTAGAAAAAGAAATCACTATGAAAAGTAAACCCACCAAACCTTCAAGACTGAAGCATTCTTAAAATAACTGGTTATGTTTGTGTTCTCTGCATTTGTGAAGAAGAAACCTTCAGCTATTTGTGTGTCCTAATTCAAGTTAAGCCTGACTGGCTCTGCTGAGAATGAGTGTTTTCCTAGGAAGAAGATGGTACAAAAGCTAGATTTGAGGTACACAGGAAAAGGAGGAAAAGGCAGCAGCCTGTGCAATCACGTACTTTTCCTGTTTCTGAGAGCTGGATGGAGCACTCGCCTCCTCCAGAGCTTCCTAAAGAGATCACTGAGATTTAAGTTCAAAGTTCTTCTAAGGCTAACACTCTAGCTAAAAATTCAATGTTACCTATCAGTTATACTAAGGTGGTTTTAGTGTATAAGGCAACAAGGTATAAGAGCCATAAATCCTTTTTTGTCACTTCATTACAGCCACTGATTATTCCCTAGCTGAATTGTCGAGTGAACAATAAAACATGAGGCATATACAGTACACTTACCTATTTTTACTTTGACACAAGGATAAGCATAAATGAATTAAGCATAAATAAATTAAGCATATCTTGTTTTGACCAGTGGAGTGCTTTTTGCTTTCTAAAGCCTGCAGTCTGCTTGTTGAATTGTCCCTTAAGTGGCAAGTGTAATAAAGTAATTTGTGTTTGCTCTTTCATTTCTCATTGTAAAATACCTATGTATGATCAAATATGCTATGGATTACTGGAGGAAGAAGATTATTTTACCTGCAGCAGACCTTGCTAGCAAAATGCCAGTTCTTTTCCTTCTCCAGTTAGAGAAAGCATCCATCCATGACTCTTCTTTCCCCTGTGTGCTTTTCCTTAGGCTGATGTACGGCCTCAGACAGACGGCTGCAACGGGCTGAGGTACAACTTGACTTCGGATATTATTGAATCCATATTTCGGACATACCCTGCAGGTAAGAGCAGTGTTTTACACATCAGATACATCCATTTAAGATCGGTCTTTTTACTGTCTTACTGTGGAAAGACTAAAATGTTAGTCTGAGCCTGGAAGTATAAGGGATCATATCTTCCAGTCTTCTGGATAATTTTCCCTGCCTCATTAGAGGGATGGAAAGAAGCATATTCATATGTTTCATAAAAGCATAAAATATACTTTTGAAATGAAAACTTGATTTTATTAAATGAAAACATTTTAACTTGTGTTGACTTTTTGTTTTTTAAATTGTGAGTAAATGTTTGATTCCCATGATACGCTCCTACTCAGTGTTCCAATTAATTGTTATTTTTCATGAAATCACCTTTGGGAGAAAAAGAAACTGATTTCCATCATTTTCCCTGCACTATAATGAACACTGATTCATTTTGACCCCTAGTGTGGGGGCACTTCCAGAGTGTTCAGGCCACTGTTACATGCACTTTTCAAAGCTTTACAGGCATAGATGAGTACCTGTTTGCTCATGCTTAATACTGCAGTCCCTTCCATTTAACGGGAATGAACGGAGGCAGCCAGAAAGCAAGGAAGCCAGCAAGGAAATGTTGACTTAAAATACCGTGTTAAGCTTTGTGGAACAGTTTGTAATCGTTCTGGGTTTCATTCACAGTAAAAATGAAATATGCAGAGAATGTTCCACATAACATGACCGAGAGGGAATTCTGGACACGATTTTTTCAGTCTCATTATTTTCATCGAGACAGGCTCAACACAGGCTCAAAAGACCTCTTTGCAGAATGTGCCAAACTGGATGAGAAAGGTAAGCTGGTTGTCTCTGAAAGCTACAGGTGGTCGTAGAAAGTTAGCTACAGCTTTGCCATTCTGAGCACATTTCCTAGTGAGAGCGTTAGAACAAATTAGCCTTTGGAAAGTGGCAGCACTAGAAAAAAGCTTTTACTACTAATTCCGTAATATGCCATCAGTATCTATAGAATAATTTTGTGTACATAATAGGTTTTGTTATGTGATATGTGCACCATTTACAACAGGTACAGCTTTTGTTATAGATGGGGTTTTAATAAATGGGATCCCTGTTGGTCCAGATTGTCCAGAGGAGTTGCCATCCCTGTTCTCTGTCAGTCTTTTTAATCTGAAATTCTAAACTATTACCTGACTTAAGTTTTTTATGAAGTTTTGAGATAGGTTTGTGATGATACAGAAATGTGGGGAGTTAGGATCACTTACCACCATTCCATAATATGTATTCTGGCTAATGAAAGCATTCTATTAGGAATGCAAAACCCTCCACAAGTCAAAGCTATCACCAGATATAAGCTGTCATACTACCCAGGCAGGGCAGCAAAACAGTGCCAAAATTAGAAGAAGCACAATTGAGGCTTCCCAGCTCCCACTAATATAAGTGCATCTCAATTTATTTTTTAATCAGTGTTCAGTGATGTCTAGAAGTTGGTGAAAACTGGGTTAATTAGTAGGAAGATGTTTTAGAGTAACTTCGCACATTTATTGCTTATTTTAAATGGAACTTCAAAAAAGGTTTAAGTTTTAGTCCCAGTGTTACTTGGGCCTGTGCAGAACCTTTGTCTTTTAAAGATTAAATATTACCTAATGATCCCACAATTATTCTATTTGTTTAGATACAGTTTTTCATGGTTTTTTTTCTTTGTTTCACACAGGGTTAAAAGCAATGGTGTCTCAAGGAGTGAAAAACCCCCTGATAGATTTAACAGCTTTGGAAGATAAAACATTAGATGAAGTAAGTACTTGTGGGAAAAAAACAGGAAACAAACAAAAAATCCAAAAGAAAACCATACACCTTCCTTAGTTCATTTAAGGATTAGTGGATCCTTCTTTTAAAATCACTACAAGTGCTAATTTTAAAACAAATCCCTCAATAGGCAGTTGCAGTGGTTGGGTACTCAGCATTCCTACTGTTGTGTGTGTGGGGAAATGGAGACTGTGCCCATGGACCTGTGTGCCTCACATCTACCTTCTGCAGGGTGTAAATGCAGGACTTCCCTTTTCTAAAGAATTACTCTTTCATTTGGGTTTTTTTGTCTAAACTGGACTCTTTGGTTTTTTCCTACCTTTTAGACTCTGTCACAATGTACAGAAGAGTAGCACAAAACAGGAAAAAGTCTTTGATTTGTTCTTACTTCAAACATTGCTACTTGATTTGGCCTAACTGAAGGACACTTTATACAGTTTTCTTGTTTTAGCTTTAAATACCTTTCTTTGCTAAAAGTATGACTAACTTGAGCTATTACCTGCCTCCAAGTACAAGTTAAAACAATTGATGCAATGCTGTACCATATTGTGAAGTAATTTAGAGATGTGTTTTTCTGCAGTTGATTTAACTGAAACTGTTGAATTGTAATTAATAATGAAGCTGCATTTCTAAGTTTTTTGGTGGTGGGGTTTTTTTGGAGTTTCTTTTTTAATTTTCTTTTTGTGGGAGTTGTTCAAAGCTAGCAGTCTGAAACTGGACCATGAGTTTAGGATAGGTGTGTTTTGCCCTGAGTTTGCTTTTGAGGGTAGTTAACAGTGAGCATGAAACTGCCCATGGGGTAAAGTGAGTTGCCTTCAGCCACCTGGCAGGGGGGCAACTCTGCCAACATTAAGGCTTGAGGTTTTTTGAATTTTCTACTGATATCACATCCTCCTGACAGGTGTCATTTAGCCTGTGGGCTGCTGGTGTCCCACTAGCTTTTAAAAAGAGGTCAGTGAAACAACTGCTATCTCTTCCTTGCCATCAATGCCTGTGTTTTGCACAGGTGATCCTTAGGGTTTTTTTAAGCTAGTTCTGTTTTTACTTATATCATGGTCTTAAAAAATTATCTGTATAAGATTTGCTGCCTTCTCTCTGACACCTCTAAATTGCCAAGTGTTAGCAGAATAAAATAGTGACTGGAGCTTTTTCAAAGTACATAAGGTGATGGTGGGGCAAAGGTAGGAAAATGATGCTCTGGATGATGATGCAGGGGAGGTGGCTTCCTGACTGAAGGGAAAACAGAATTGTCCTGCTGCTCTGGGGGCAGGAGGGAATTAATGTTGTTTTCTTTGTAGGGCTATGGTGTTTCTTCTGTGGCCTCTACATCAAATGCCTCAAAGTCTGCTAGAGAAAGTAGCAATGCTGCCATCATAAAACGCTTTAATCATCACAGTGCCATGGTCCTTGCAGCTGGCCTCAGGAAACAGTAAGTTTCAGTGTTGTGTAAAAACTTTTCTGTAATAAATTTTAAGGAATTTCCAAAACAACACATTTTCAGTTATTCATCCAACCTTTTCTTTTAATTTTTTATGAATGAATTATTTTGCTCTAGAAATGAAAATACCTTTAGGTTCCATTTTACTTTATAGAAGTTTTTCAGAGCTGTTTGAAATGATGACTTATTATTAGCTGAGTTATCATATAAAGCAGATTAAAAAGGAAAGAATGTTTCTGCCTTAGATCTCTAGCCCTGGTGAAGGCTGCAGAAGTAGTGTTCTGTGTACTGTGTGGAGGTGAGGTCTGGTGCAGCGAGTTGCTATTGCCTGCCTTCCAGGAGCAGGTCTGGCTGGGGCAACCTACAGTGTGGCATAGGTGGATCAGATGAAGGACTCCTCAGGTGCAGTGCCCTGCCCCTTACCAAAAACATTTATAGGTCATCTGCTCTACAACTGCTTTATGGACAACCAGCAAGGATTACTACTCTACCCAAATCCTACAGACCTCAACTGTGAGAGATCTTAGTTAATACTTCCTTCTGTTTAGCTGGGCTCCCTCACATTGTTCTTTGGTTTTGCACAAATTGAACACTGCACCTTAAGCAATCTCTTCTGGGCAATGTGTGTTTCTGGGTCTCAGTTCAGAAAGGGACAACAGGATAGCTCTCCTGGAACAGTTGTGTTTCAGGGCTCCCACAGCTCTACTAATACCTGGTTGCATAACTGTGTATACAAAGTGTTTCTAATTTAGCCATGATTTTGCTGTGTCCCACGTGCACTGTTGGCATGCTGCTATTTCTGAAGAGAGGGACAAGCACCTTCTCCTACTGTTGAACTTGCCCCATGACAAACAGGGTTAATGTGAGGAGTTGGTTCCTTCTGTCTACATCAACTGCTAGAAATTAAGATACAAGGGGAAAAAAAGTATGTGAATGTGCATATAACGTCTTTGAAACAGATGTATTTACTTTGTCTCTAGCTTGTATCTTTAGTTTCCTGTGAGGTGAATTCTTCTTAATGCTGTTTCTCTATTTTAAGAGAAGCACAAAATGACCATTACAGTGAGACCAGCAGTACGGATGGAAACTCCAGGGATTCAGATTTGTTTCAGCCACCACTGAAAAAGGTATAAAGTTAGCTGATGTGATTCTAATTGAATGGAACTGGAAGCTCTGTCTCAAAAAATTGCTGAAAGTTCCTTACTTGTTTTATGACACATCTGAAGTGAAATTTTTAGCCTTGTTTAGACGTATATAGAATAACAACCTGACTGTCTATAAGAAGCCTTGTACCCCTGTTAGTAAAAACAAATAGATTACACATTGAAGTGTTGTGCTGTTTATCTCTTCAGTAGTGCCCAATGCAAGTAAAAAATTCTAAGATGCTTCAGATTGGACCCAGAAATCTGGTTCTTTGTGTTTGCTGCAGTTCTATTTTTGGCCCCCTTCCTTTTGTTTTTCTTTCAAATGCCTGAAAACTTCTAGAGAACATCCATCAGAAAAGACTATTGGTTTTCAAGCACCAATATTAACCTGTCAAGTGTGTTGTTTGTAGAGGGGATGATGAAACTGGCACATGACAGCGTTCATCTTAGTCAGAAGCTGAAGTGAAGTTGAACTAAAAGTCTAGTGATACCTGGTGCAATGAAATACAGGGCAACAGCCTGGTCTAGACTAATCAGATCAGCTCACAAAGTGGAAGAGATTACTATAATTGCTATAAAACTGAATTGAATACTTTTCCGGGAGTTGACAGCCTAATCAGAAAATGTCAGAGGGACTCAAAACTTTGCTATATCGTGAGAAAACCTTGTAGAATACACGTGCTGTTAAATGTTGGGGTAGTCTTTGATTTTTCCCTAAAAGCTGCAAGTTTTACTAAGCAGAAAATGATGTAGCAAGACTAGAAGAAATGTGATGAAAAGGGGAGTGAAAGAGTAGCAGGAGAATAGGAGACTTCAAAAATAGTTTTGTCATTGTACAAAGTCTGATATCACTGTGCCGTGATATCTCACTGCTATCTCACTGCTAATACTCCACAACTCTGCTGTCACCAGGTAGCTTGGATTAATTACTTTGGTTTTAGTCTTAGACTCCTGTACACCAGCTATTAAATCACTACTATTTCTGCTAATCTGGAGTTAGATGGACATAAATAGAGAGCACAAATGATTATCTCTGTACAGCAGAACACTTTTTGGAAGTGGCAGGGACTGCCAAGTTTTAGCCAGAATCTGGAGAAAAAGCAATGGTGCCAAGACTTGCAAAAGGCACATCCTGGACAACATTGGGCATCACTCCCTCTGGAGGGTGGGCATGAGTCGTTCCATACCTGGGTTTTCTTTAAGGTTTTAGTAACCCTTCAGCTCAAACTTGGTGAACCAGAAGAAAGCACTGGATGTATGGAATTGTGCCTTCATTAGTAATGTGTATCATTATTTGGCTCTTTTTAGGTAAAACTGCAGGAGGCCATTGAATATGAAGATTTATCAAAGAATAATAGCGTTAAAACTATTGCACTAAACTTAAAGAAGTCTGATAGGTAAGTTAAAATATGCACAGCTATTTCAGCAGAGCCAGTTTATCAGGGGTTTCATCACAGCCCACACAGGACCAGCTGATTTAGTCCCTACTGTGCCACACTCAGGTGTGTTACAACTAAGTTTCAAAATCTTATATGAGCTTTTATATAAAACAATTTCCACGTGATTCCCTCTTAAAATTGTATTTTTATTTCTCAGGTTGGTTGGGGTAGGAAGGGACATCTGGAGATCATCTAGTCCAATGCCCCTGTTAAACTCCATCTGCTTTTTCAGAGAGTTGAGTCTCTGTAAGCCACCCTGAGTGACCTTGACGTGTAATTTCTATGGAAAGCCTAACAGACCTCTGTTCACAGTTCAGCACTTCATTGCAGCTTTCAGTGGAAAAATATGTTATATATGAAAATATATACAATTCCAAGAAAAATCCACTCCCAGGCAAAAAAGTGCAGTTGGGCTAGTTTGGACTGCTCACTGGTCTAGGATGTTTGTAGTAGTAGTCCTCTTGTTTTCTAGACTTTTGAGTTTGAGAACCATAGATGTAACTTCAGAAAAGGAGTGGTGCTACCAGAAAGAGAACAGTTCCACATGTGCACCTAACTTCATTTAGCTTAGTTTTAGTTGAAAGTGATGCGAATTGCTCCATTTTAATGATATTTCCAGAATTTGGTGGCAGGGGTAGCTTTTCATTGGCAAAATAATGATCACAGATTCAGCAACAGAAGCTCTTATTTTGCTGCCATACCATCCCTAAGCCAGCCTCTTCCCATGTGGCAATATATTGTACTCTGTCAATAAATAAATTAGTGTCAACAGTTGCAAATCATCTAAAATTAGAAACTTTGGAAGAACTGTCCAGGAATTTGCTCTCTTGCTTTACCAACACTCTTACTAATAACACTTTTCCCTTTTCTGACTTCACAGGTATTACCATGGTCCAACTCCAATTCAATCACAGCAATATGCAACCAGTCAGGATATAATTAATTCATTTCATAGTATTAGACAAGAAATGGAAGCATATGTACCCAAACTAACTCAGGTATGGAAGAATACTTTAAAAATGCCCCTCTTAATCTTAGCTTAGCATCTTGCTTTCTATACAGTTTTATGTCTCGTGTCTACTGGAGTTTTAATTTTACTTAAATTATCTCCAATTTCTGTTACCTGATTTATTTTACAGGTTTAGGGGATACCTTTTGAGCTGTTACGTTTAAAATCTACACAATAGGAAACTGTCATTGCTGATGCTCAGTTATATTCTTCTGTTCCTGCTGTCTTTTGAGGAAATGGTAAAGGTATAAGGTAGTAAAGCAGGCCAGTGTATTGATCCCAGCCTCAGAAGTTTAGGTAACAGTGAGCAGGTTTTTAACTAAACTGGTTTTTTGCTCCTAAATGCACTGGGACTGTGAGTCTGCTGTGGGCTGCACAGAAGCTCTGTGCTGGCACCTGGAGTGCAGCAGAGCCCTGTGGCCAGTCTCCCCAGCCAGTATCTGAACTTCTCTGTTTGTAAACCTAGTTTGGCCCTAAGTAAAGCAGCCACAACTCTGCTACACTTCTGCATAGTAATTCTCTTATTTCAGAGTAAGTGCACAGACAGTTCAAGGTTTAGGTAAAGAAAAGGGTTGTTTTTCCATAATTAATTGGAGAGTTTTCACTGCAGACAAGCTATAGCACTTAAAGGCACTGTGCCTAATTCTGGAGAAGAGCTGAACCTGAACTTCCATTGTATCTGTTCAACTAATCTTATTTTAAAAAGAATTCATTGGAAAAAGTGACCTGAAATATTTGTTCTCTTTCTCTCCAGGTTCTTTCAAGTGGTGATGCTGCCAGCACTATTGCAGTCCTGTCACCTGGAGGAGCACTTATGCAGGGTGGAACACAGCAAGCCATAAACCGTAAGGATTTGGGATGTCTAATGCTTTAATCATGTCCTGTTGCATTGCACAGCACTGGCCGGCTTGCTGTTTCATCTCTCCCTTAGAATATGTTACAGTGATAAAGGAAATTATGGAACTGTGTAGCTGGAGTAGTACTGGGTTACAGCAACAAAAGAAAAGCAACAACCCAGCCACACCATGGGGGTGGTAATGGCTACACCGGTGCTGAGGCAAGTGAATGAGAGAACGTTTTACACAGCAAGTAATGAAGGAAACACCTGATAGATTCTAAATTGTCTTACTGGGTTTACTTGTTCAGCATTTCTGATTTTTTTTTCCTGGATTGTAGAAAATACATACTCTCTGAAAACTCTGAGGAAGCAAGGCCTAGATAACTGTCTGAAACGAAGCTTTTTGCAGCCTGTATGTAAGATCACAGCTTGTTGTGAAAAAAAGGCAGCTTCCTTGTAGACTGCAGGGGCAAATCAGACAGCCTCTCCTCACACCTCCATTCAACCACCCTTTCCCTGTTGTCACATTCCTGTCACTTTGAGTTCCTGTCTCTTTAGTCTCACAGCAGATGAATCCCTGTTCTCAGGATTTATAACAGTTTTCCAGTTTATCTTGTGTTACTTGGTCTGAAAAGCAGCAGAAATTAATTCAGACAGCTGAAAAAGCAAGTATGACTTCTTTATGGTACTGAAAGTAAAGGAGTCAGCAAGCAGTGGTGAGGCTTTCTTACCCATCCTGGTTGACATATTTGGTGCTCCACTTCACTTCTTTGAGCCTGACCACCACTTTTTTTTAACAGCCTCATCCTGAAATTTGATATTCACTCTTCAGTTCACTGTGCTCATCCTCAGTGACTACTTGTACTTTTTGTTTGGGTTTTTACAGTTATGGTTCTTTCGTTGTTCTTGAACCCTGTCACTCTTTCTTCTGTAAGGGTACCTGGGACACAGGTCTTTTTTCCTGTCTGGATTTTTCATCTTCCACGTGCTGTAACCATATTCTCATTGCCAACATAAGACAGAGGGAAAAACTTGCAGTGTCCAGAATTCTTAGCACTGTGTTGTGAGGACAGCACGGTGCTGGTGCCAGCAGCAGCACTGCCATGCTGTTAGAACAATACAAATATACTGCTTCTAATCCTGGATTAGATTTGGTGTCCATTCTTTGCCTGGCATGGGTCTCCCTAAATAATACACAAGCTTCCAAGTATAGAGCCACAAATAGCAGCTGACCTGATCTAATAGCTGCTGATAGTCTTGATCTAATTGCTGCTGAGGTTCCCTCCCAGCCAGCCTTTCTGTGACTGTAGTGGAAGTGTTCATTGCTGACCTCCTTCGTTAGCCTTAGTTTTCATTTTTCATATGATAGTTTGAATGATGTGAAAAATCCCTTTTTCCTGTTGCAGAGATGGTGCCAAATGACATTCAGTCTGAACTAAAACACTTGTACGTGGCAGTAGGGGAACTGCTACGACACTTCTGGTCCTGCTTCCCTGTTAACACGCCATTCCTAGAAGAAAAGGTAAGGCAGAGCTTCCTCTTATGGGCCTGGTTATGATGTGGCCAGACCATGGTTTGGAATGGCTGTCATTATTGAAGTACAAGAACTAATACACATGCCTTAAATCAGTACAGCACTTACTCATCTCTAGAACTGAAGGTCACAAAATAACATAAAACCTTTTTTTTTTCAGCAGTTCTGCTGGTGCTATTAATTAAAATCATCCTTTTCCCTGCCTCCCTGTTAGCTGCCTTTAGGAGCAGTAGCTGTAAGCCAGTTTCAAACAGAACGGTCAGCTGTTGCAGCTGCACGGTTCTCATTCCACTTTAAAACACAAAAACTAAAGCCTCCCTTCCCCAGCTCCAAGAAATAACCTCCAAAGTGACAGTACAAGCGAGTTTTCCTTCTTACTCTATCCACTGCAAAAATCACTGTCATGCCTTCAGAACACACACTGCTTTTCAGAACTGAGTTGCCTTCAAGGACAGCCAGGTCTGTGACTGTAACTATTGTTCTGTTGCTTTTGACCTCACATGGATAATAAAGATTTGCATTCAGATACATTCATATGTCTACTGCAAAATGTGGCCTGAAAATCCACAGTCTTTGCTTGAAGCAAAAAACCATTTTATGACTCTTTTATCTATTTATAGTGTTTATTAATGAAGTAATAATCAGTGGCACATTTCACTTTCAGTCATACTGCACTTATCGCAAAAATAAATACACACCTGAGAAGTGTTAGAGACTGATATTTGAATAACTTTCCTTCCTCAAACTACACATACTTGAAGTAACCCCCAGAATTAGTTATAAGGTGTTCTGTTGGAGAACAATTTGTTAAAGGAAATGAAACTTCTGTCTTACTATAATTCTTCAGTGTTGTAATACTGGTTTCTCTCTCAGGTTGTGAAAATGAGGAGCAACTTGGAAAGATTTCAGGTTACAAAGCTCTGCCCATTCCAAGAAAAGATTCGGAGACAATATTTAAGCACAAATGTAAGGGGAAAGTACTGTTTAATTATGTGGGTGCATATTAATAATTGCAGTCTTAACTATGAGAGGATGGTAGTTACTTTGTTACTTCTTATCCTAGGGCATCTTAATTTTTTTGTTGACTAGGAAATGGGCACACAGACATTGGGTACACAGTTAAGCAGTCATGTCTCCCAGTCCAGCTTGCTGAGCGATGCCAGCAACTGACAGGAATTATAAATTGAGGTTACCTGAGTGATAGAACAGAAAGGGGAAGTCATGTTTCATTTTTCACTTCCACCATGAAGTAGAACTTGAGCAACTTCAAAACTCTCCCCCCATGTCAGATTGGAAGTGGTGGTCACGGACTAAATACCAGAACAGACAGCACAATGGGGTATCACTTCCCTATGAGCTTTCAGCTCAGCAGCTCTGTGCACTGCTCCTCCTATGGATATTTTGCAACAGAGCCTCAAGGTCCTTTCTCTGATTTTAGCAAGATTACTCGCAGCGAATAAAAGCAAGAATCCACCTGGAAGGGAGGGAAGGGGATCTGTTTTCCAGCAGCTGGGACAATGTTTTTCCCTCTGTTTCAGTTGATAAGTCATATAGAAGAGATGCTGCAGACGGCCTACAATAAGTTCCACACGTGGCAGTCCCGGCGCATGCTGAAGAAGACGTGAGGGCGCATCCTGTACAGGTCTGAGAGCAAAGCCTGCAATAGGGTAGGACTACAGCCTAGGTATGTGCAGATCTTAGAGTTGTTGCAGGAAGACCTGCAAGCTGTGGACTTCTGGAAACGATGCTAACTGAACTTGCACATTTTTGAAAAAGTACTGAGATTAAACTTGAAAACTGGGGAGAAAAACAAGGAAGAACCAAAATGGAAGAGCTGAGGCGCAAAAATATTTAAAAGACACTGTTTACTGCAGTTACTCAGGAACTGCTTTTGATTTGCATAAAGAGCTGCTTTCAGAAATAAACCATTTAAAGAGGGTGTATTAATAAAATTTGTTTTTCTGTCTAATTTTTTTTTAAGAAGTGTATGGCACAGGGTAGATCTCAACAGTTTTTCTTCACTGGATTCTGACATTTTCCTGAATTGTTTGTACTTTCTGCAACAGTTTAACAATGATGTTTTAAAACATAGCTGAGACTGTTTTTGCTTCAAACATCTGGGAGAGAGTAGCTGTCAGAAGACAAGCTCCTGCCATATGTTTCCCCACCAATTGGAAGCAAGAGACATTGCACTGAAAGCTGTTCATGGTCTGGGTCCCTAAAGGTACACAGGGGCAAACTTTTGCCTGAAGTCTTCAATTTTTATGCAAAATTTTTTCAGCCATCAGTTTTGCATGTTTCCTTTTGAGTGCAAGTGTGTGCTACTGCAATCTTTTTTTTTTTATGGTGGCATTTGTTCTGAGGAGAGAATGCATTTTTTAAAATGAAGTAAAATAAAGTTTTTTACAAAAGAAGTCATTTATTTTCAATTCTTAGGCATTTTTTTATTTCTTCTCCTAAATTTGTTTTCCTTCACTCTTCCCTTTTGACTATTACACTCTTTTTGGCGAATTGATAATCATTGCAAAGAGAAAAATGTGTTATTTACACAGTGTCCATAGGTATTGGGAATCTCTGCCATACTTTGTTCTAAACAGAATCAGTTCACGGTTTCAGAACAACTTGTCTTGTATTAAACGTGACTTAAATGCAAAGTAACCCCCTTTTCTAGAATATATGCAGTTTAATGACAACCTTGTATTTTTTTTGGTCACTTTGACCGCACAAAAGCCCAGTATGGGCTACTGAACTTTTTTACTTCAGATTAAATGTGACTGTTAAAGATGCATCTACTACAAAGACAAATCAGACTGACAGTATGCATTCAAAGCAAGCACAGCAGTGTTCAGTACAGCAGAATAAATTCCCCAAACCTGCATGATGGCTTAATACTACATTTTGGTATGATGCTAAAACATGATAGTATGATGTTGGGTGGATAATTCTTGAAAATTCCTACAGCAGAAAACTTGTATTGGTGTAGCCAAGTGGGTGCTTGTTCTGTGCTGCTGCTCTGTTTATGCAAGAGGGGTTTTTTCTTTACTGGTGCGTGGAAGTCAGCGGCTTCTTTTGACCCTTTTCTTTCAGATTTTTGTATTATGCTATAATATTTTGGTAAAAGCTGAGTTTCAGTTAAGCATCACTGTCTGCACCAAAGTCCTGTTCAGAAATGTGTGCATATTGTTCAGCCTCGTTCCCTGTCTGCTGCTGCAGATCCATGCATGACCCCTGCTCTGCGCTGTCCGTGAGGTTCTGCTACAAGAAATGACTGGGCTCAACCAGAGATGCCCGTGTTCTTGACAGGGTGAACATGTCACTGGGAATAAACAGATGTACTACAGCACTTGGGGGATGAGGTGCACATCTTGTCAATAGTTACCTCTTGTGAGAGCTAAACTTTCTCTAAAATTTAGGCTTAGGGTGTGGCTTTATGAAGCCAAATCCCTTTGTAAGTGCAGGCAGCTCCCAGAAAAAAAGGGTAATTTTGTTCTCCCCCGATCCAAAGCATTTGATCTAGCAATTCTGGGGCCAAATTCCAACTGTTTCTTGAAAGCTAACACACCTTTCATCATATCAGAGGGCTAGGGTCAAGAAAAGAGGTCCAATTTACATTTTAACTGTGCCTGAAGCTATGAACAACGCATTAAAGTATTAGACTGCACTGAGACTTCATTTAAAAAAATAGGAGAGTTTTGAAGACAGAACTAATTCACCTTTAACTGGAATCAGTATTTCGTGTTCCTGGAAAGACTGGGCAGAATGGTTAACATGGTGAAAAAATGTCAGTGCATCACAAGAACATTTTACAGCTCCAAGGACTGATGTTTATAATGATTTTGGGGATGGTGTTGCAATAGCTTTAAGTTATGATAATGATATCAGGCTATCAAAATGTACCTTAATGACCAGAACTAGGGGGGGAAGAGGACTATGATACTAAATTCAACAGTTTTGCCTAGAGACTGTACAGGCAAAGCTGCTATGCACTTCATATTGCTTTTTCAGGTATTGTGGCAATAAGGCACAGGCCCCTCCTCAAGTAAAGGGAGGTAAACTAAATATTCTTTCTACATTTTGTTCCCCTTTTCTGTAGCATGGTCCAAAACACAGATTCATTCCTTAAGTTTTGAAACTGAATCATCATGCATTATATTACTATTGGAATCTTTATACTGACTTGTATTTTTAATGAGAATTCATAAAACTTGTATCATTGGCATTGATCTAAGATTTGTAGAATAAACCCTACTGAATTCTGAAGTGAAGTCTTCTCTAATGCTTAGGCTGTGTTTTCTGATTGAATTAAATCCCTAACAGGCTCTATTGAAGTCTAAATTGAGAGAACTGTATATACCTTGCTTAGCTGTCCCTTGATGCTGATAGGTCAGCAGCAAAAGGGTTACAATATAATTACTGTCAAATTGTTTCATTTTCAGGATTTGAAAACTTCTACTGCTGCACAAGGAATCTACACCATTACAAGTGCTACTGTCCCTCTGTTCCCTGTCATAAAAAAAGCCACTTTAAGTCTTCAGGGATTAGTACTCTGCTTGTTCCATGTATTGATGCAGGAGCCGTTGGTTTAAGAGAGCTGCACAGGAGCTTTGTCAGTCACTCTAATCCAAGGTTTCCTAGTAATGGAGAAAGGATAACACAGATACCAGCCTGTGCATTTCAGCAGATGAAGATATTTAGATGCACCACAAAAAAGGCTGGGCTAATTCTCTCCCAAGAGCTCTACCTCAGTCAGGGACAGGAGGTGACAGCCTTCCACTGCTGCCACCCTACAAGTAAGCTTCTTACATGCTCACAGGGTAGCTCTCAAGACATCATCTGCAGCTTCCTAACGTGGCAAAGATCTCACCAAGGCCCTGTAGTGCTTTCCCAGATGCATGAGTTTCCCCACCACTCTCTGCTCAAGATGCTTTTTTTAGAGCTACAAGTATTATCCCTTACTTATGCTGTAACTATACCCTTACAACTTCTTGGTGGTAGTATTAGCTAGAAAGCTTTCCTTATCCTTGCCCAAACTCCTGTTGAACAGCTGCTTTATCCAGAAAGTCACTTGTACAAGCAGGGAAGGTGACAACAAGAAAGCTTAAGACCCAGTTTTCCATTATCCATCCTGTTTCCCTTTCTTAAGGGAAGAGCCTGCCCAAGCATCCCTGTGGCTTTGGAGCCTTTGTATTGCAAGAGTTTCAGAGTGTGAGCCACAATATTCTGAACTTACTTCTGTGCTCTCCCTTGCCCTGCTGCAAGAGCTGGAGCTCAATCCAAATGAGACACAGCAACTTATTGAATAGCAGTCAAGAAGTGATCTAACACTGATCCTCAATAAACCCAGTGACAGATGTGTTCCTACAGCAGAGCTCAAAAGCCTGGGGAACCACTAAAATACCTAACACAATCTCCCACATGTTTTTCAGGATACTGCATTTCCCATTTCCTCTCAGCTCTCTGAGCACATCATCTCCCCAAAAGATAGCCAAGCCCTTGTCCGTAATGCTGATAGCAAGGAAGTTTGTTAACATCCTAGATGGATGGTACTCTGTGAGGGCTCTTTTGGGCTGGAAGGGACTAGCCCCAGAGGTGCAAGATGCAGCCAGCACAGCTGACCTGTCTGAAGGAGCCAGAGGCCACGGACCAGAGCCCAGCCATCTCCTGGGCACTCGCTGTGCCCAGCCAGCACCCCACAGACCCCTGGTGCCCTCAGTGAGGGAGCTCTGTATGCTTGCACCCCAATTCCCACAGCCCACACAGTGCCAGTTGTCCTTTGTGCTGCTCTCCAGGCTCACAGCCGGGTGGCAGAGTGCCACCACAGTGACAGGAAAAGTGCCTTCAGGAATGCAGCCGAGGCTGGGGCTTCTTGCTGCCAGTTTCCCAGCCACATGCTCTCAGCTGCTGTGATTCCCCCCACAAACATTTCTATCCCCTCCAAAACCTGACAGCCTTCTGGTCTTCCTCTCCCAATAAAAGTCTACATACCCTTCATCATGGAAAAGCCAAACTACTGCAGTAGTTCAGGTGTCAGCATATCCCCAAGGAAAAAATGCCCTGGACTTAGACCCTGTCCTCCCTGCACGCTAAGATCCTGTTGCTTTATTACCTCACTGACAGCCCTCATAAACCACAAGTGAAATCTGAATCTGTTGAAGGCAGCTTTCTCCCAAACACCCATAAACCTGGACACAGTTTTGTTCTCTAGAGCATCACCTTCCACACAGCCCCACTCCATCCCCTTCCATCCCAAGTTCACTCACAGGTACATCCTGACAAACCATCACTTTATTAGAATTCCTGCACCCAGCAGAAGCAGCCTCAAGCACTGCTGATACCCACACTTCCCTGTACCACGTTCCTCAAGTGAACTCCTGCCCTGTGTGCTCACCCACAGGACTGTCCATCATCTCTTTGGCACAATGCAGTCTCCACCACACTTGGACACTGTGGCCAAGCACCTCATAGCCTGGGAATCCCAGATCCCTTCTGGGTAACCCCCCCAGGACTTGGCTGCCAACACAATCCATGTGGACCCACAGCTGTGCACTTCATCCCCTAAACCCTGAATTCTGTCTGCATCATCTCAACAGGACCCCAATTGCAAGTTCCAGAGAACAGAGGGTAACGCACTGTGAGTTCACAATCGCTGGCTCAGTAGCTACAACAAGAGGGAAGCATTGGAGCATACCCAAGCTAAAGCTTCTGTTAAAAAGACAAGACTCAAAAACTTTGGGAATTGGCCAGAGGTGACCAGACTTTCTGGGGCAGGGCCTGCCTCTCTCCAGGTACTGCACAGGGAGTGTTGGCCTCAGGTGGGACTTCCAGCCTGTTACATGAACCACAATGTGTTGGCTTCCTCCCTGACCTCACCTGCAGCCGATGGGCTGATCCAGATAAAACAGCATTGACAGGAACTTTATCTGACAGCACATGTCCCAGGATCAGAATTGACTGCTCATATGCAACAGCCCCACAACAGCCACTTCCCTGTAAGCACTCCCCCCATTTCTGCCTTTGCCCAACTCTGCAGATAGTACATTAAGGAAATAAATGCCAAGTTGTAAAGCCACGCGGTTCCTAAGTGACAATCCCTGAGCCTGGGCATGGCTCCCCTGTGCTTCCGGCCACGAGCTGATCATGAAAGGTAACAGCAGCAGCGAGGGACTCAGAGCAACGCTGGCATCAGCCTGGTGTGACTCAGCAGGACAAAGATTGCCTGGCCAGAAGCAGGCAGCAGATAACCCTGCTGGTAAGCACCAACCACCCTGTTCTGCAACATCAGGCCACACGAAGCACATCACTGTGCAAAATGCTTCCCAGCAGCACGGCACAGGCACCCAGGGGAGACGTCTCTCTGTACGGAGACGTTATGTCACCAAAACCAGAATGTTTCCTTGTGCCCTGCGGCCCTGCAGAGCTCAGGAAGTTGCACCCTCACAGTATTTCTGCCGTCCTCAAGGGCTTTCTACCTTCCTCACCCTTCAGGCAAAGCTCCCAAACTGGCTTGTGCTGTTTTACAGCAGACAGTGGAATGTTTCTTTAGGGACCTCAGTCCTGGACAGGGATCCTGGGTGCTGCAGCAATGGAACAGCCTTTCTCCATGTCTTGCCAGTCCCTTGGACACAGCTCCTCACCTTGCCTTAACAAAAGCAAACACATACAACAGTCTGAAGACAAACGCAGGGGTTACAATTCGATCTGTGATAATCATTCTCGGGTGATAACCACTACTTTACACTGAGCAAACACCAACACTCCACCAGAACCAGTGTCATTGCTATGATCCAATCCTTAAGTGAGGTCCTATTCAGCTAAAATATTCAGTATCTCTAACCAGGGATTTAAGATGCATTTTTACCCAGGGAGGCAGGAAATCCCTCCTCATCATATTCCCTCCCAGGAAGCCCTTCATGCCACAATTTCTAGACCTCACATCACAAGACTGACAACCCTTTTACTTCCAGAAAGGAGGATAATCCCAGATCTCAGCCAGGCCAAGGCATTCCCATCTGGTAAGCAGAGATTGCCAGCAGTTTCATCAGTGCTGATCTCTCGAGGGGAGACTGCTGAGAGCAGCTTTGAGCTTCGTTCCCCAGCCATACCTCTGACAGGCTGACTCCGTGCCAAACACCTTCATACCAACGTACACGGGGGGCAGAAAACAAACCACCCCCCAAAAAAGCTGTGTCCATTCCCTTACCAGCCCCAACTCCAGTGGTGCTAGCCATTGCCAGGCCCTGCTCAGGTAAGTATCGTGACAGACACCTAGGTAAGGACATCGCATTCTCACTCGCAGGGAAATGGCTGCTTTGTATCCCCTCTGCTTCCCGCCTCACCCTGCTCCTGCAGCGGCAACTGCCTTTTGTGGGGCTGGGATGGGAACACAGCCTCAGGAATACCAGCCCTGGAAGAACCATGACACTGGACAAGTGCCCTGGCAGCATGGCTGGCAGAGCCTGGCCTGGATCCCTAACCCCACACCCCTGTTTAGTGTGGGCAACCTGGTTTCCAAGGCCACAGACACGCACTGAACACCTCCCTGAGAGCTCCCTGTCATGTCCAGGCTGGATGAGAGCTGGGACAAAGCACTGCCAATCCCCAGACTGTGTATCTGGAGACATATAAGAGAGAGTGAGTTCCCCTGCCACCTGAGATAGAAGCAGAGGTGCCCCAAAGGCACAGCCCAGCCTCCATGGGGGTCAGTAACTGTTTCACTGCACTTGGAGACCTGCCAGAAGAAATCCTCTCAGTGTGGAGAGCTACTTCTGGGGAAGTTCACCACATCACAGCATCCTAGTGCTAAACCAGGCCCCTCTGCCCTGCAGCTGTTTGTTGCACCCATGCAGAGAATGACACAGGTTTGTGGAGCTGTCCTACATTCAGAAACAGCGGATTCCTAGGGAAGGAAGGGTGTGAGCCATGCTGACCTGGCACACAGCCCCTGCCTGGGTGCAGCCAGAGCTCTCACAGACACTCACAAACACAGCCCCCAGTCCTGGGGGAGCATGGGCACTGAGGCACGGAACAGCACCTTCTGCAGCCTCCTATCACTTTGGACTTGGCTCCATAAAGAGTGGCTCAGTGCTCTCCTCCAGACACAGCTGGCATCAGGCAGCCAAAACCAGGCCCCTGCCAGCACACGTGAGGTCTCTACCTTGTCCTTGTGCTCAAAGAGATCCTTGTCCACAGAAGTGTTTGATGTGTCAGTGTCAACAGCAGTAAACCCGATTGTGCCCGGGAGATCCTCCACTGGAAGAAGTATCAGATAGAGAAGCTGCACTTTCCAAGCCAGTGGCTGATTTCCTGCCAGCTTGGTTCAGTCCATGGTTAAACTGCATCTCCTGGGAAAGGAGGAGTATCACGACTCATGTCTAGAACTACCCAATGCTTCTTCCACCACAGGAAAACCCACAGACATGAGAGAGAAAAAGTTCAAAGACGAGCAGAAGCAGTTCTGTTTCTGCCCTAGTCAGACTCCTATTTAATCCTACAGGGCACAGCACAGCCCTGCCCAGAACCCCTCCGTTCGAATGCTGACATTTCGTGCTTTGCCCCTGCAAGAACGCCTCTCCCCTGCGGCCCTGACTCACAGCCGTCGCTTCCCTTTATGCAGCTCGGCTCCATTTCCTGCGCAGCCGGCGATGCCCGGTGCCAGCACGGGAGCAAGGGCTACAGACAGCCTGCGAGGGAGGCACCCCTCCTGCTCCGGCACTTGCGCCGCTGCCTCAGCTCATTACATTATTTCAGTATTACTGCCCCCCAAACATCACCCACACCCCCTTTTAAGTGATAAATATGGAGCTCTCCACGATCAGAATCTGATGCTATAATTAGACACCCCTACAGCACACACTGCTGTGTTACACAACACGGCTCGGAGCTCCTGGGTACCGGGTGAAGTTACATTTGCATTTTATTCACATCACAAACAAACTCTTAAAGCAAAATCTCCCGAGTGGTCGTGGTTAGCGAGCTGTGGTTCAGATGACGAGGCAGTCTGAGAGCATGCAAACAGATTTCCTTGGTCTGAAACTAAAGCAGAGGTGAACTCCAGTCACCTGCGGGTGTCAGTCAACAGGACTAGACTGGCGTTAGCCAGAAGTAAAACCTCCAGCACACATACAAAGTGGATGTCAGGTCCTAACTACCAACTTTGCTCAATATCCCACCCCCTTTATGGCACACAGGTTGTTAATGCAGACACAGCTGCTCACAGTCCCATGCAAATCTCACTGCCAGACCAAGAAATGCCTTTGATTCATTTGAAGGTTAATCTCAAATGCGAGGCTCCAAACTCCAAGGCTTCACAGCTCAATCACATTTCTGTTTTCTCTTCCCTGCAGTAGCAGGGCAAATTCTTGCCCCAACTTTTTCCTACAGCTGCACCAGGAAGCACTGGACTAGCTGCAATAACTCACACTAATAAACTGGATAAATAGTTCACGCTACTCTCAGCTGACTAACACGGTGATAGCTCTGTCACTTTCAAAGGGCTGGGTGAAATGCCCCGCTGCAGCAGTGTGTGCCTTGCAGGAGCACTACAGATCCTGGTGCAGCGAGAGCCATATGGCATTTCCAGACAGCAGCGCTGTGAGCCAGAGCCCCAAGCTCTGTCTGCAGCTTCCCCACCTACCTGGGTACAATTTATAAGCAAGTATTTGCGCATCTAACCCCCACCGGATGCGGCAGGATTAAAATTCTTACTGAAACCTTAAAAATCCAGCCCTGGGGCCATCCTTGCCAACACTGCTTGGCAAGGGGGTAGCTGGGAAGCACAGGACCCAAACCCTTGGCAGCTGCACACCCAGCCTGTACAGCTGTTTTGGAATCCACATCTGCCAAACAACAGCATGAGGGAAAAAACCGATCAGGGACAACATTTAGGATGTGTCATTTCCCAAGGTTACCATCAACTGTTAAGAACATTTATGTAATCAAAAAGGCAGTACCAGTGGTCATAGACAGCCCTTCAGCTGACCCTAGCCAGCATCGAACTTTCTACAGAAAAGACAACTACCTAATTCAACCTAAAAGAGCATTATCCCTAACCCAAGTTTCCTGCATCATCTGCAAGATGTGATCTAAATAATTCAAAACTTCACTGAATCTAGGTCACAGACAGAGGCTGTTTTTTCAGCAAGATGTCCCAGAGGAATTGGCTATTTTGTTTAAATTGTTCCTGACTTCCAACACCATATATAAGAGCACTCAGTAGAAGACAGAGTGGATGAGAAGTAGGAAGGATACTGACAAGGGCCAACTTCAGCTCATCAAAACTGGGCTCCTTCTCACTCTCAGGGAAGATAAAACCATGGATTGCATCAGAGTTGTCTGTGGCTGCTGAAGGTCCACAGGTTAATTGCAAGAGATGTGCAAAAATTCTCAGGTCAAGCGAGCTTGTCTTCTATTTGCAAGGATCCACAGGCACATCTCCAAGGGTCTCCAAACCAGTGGTTGAAAAACCCACCTAAGGAGAAGAGAGACCATTTGCAGCTCTTCCCGAGGATGAATCCATGGAATGACTTCTCTTGGTTGACTATGGACGGAGCCCTGGTGGAAGCGGACAGCAACATTTCTGAGCATCTCCCAGGCCAGTCCTTGGGCTCTTTAGGTGCATGCAGTTCACAGAAGAATTGCAAAGGGAAATCTTTAACCTGGAAGTATTTTTTACATCTTTGGAAACACTACATCAAGCAGTCCAGAGTCCAATGGTTGACCTTACTTTTGGGTATGTTGGTTTTTTCCTCCCCACTACTCGCTTGTAATAACAGCAAGTTACGGTTAAGTCAGGAAATGGGAGCAGCACGAAGTTCAAACTAATTTTCCTACTGAAGGCCTTGCACAACCATTTTTACAGCAGGCCTTTAATGACATTTTAGTCCAGCTACAAGGTTGAGATTACAGGCATTTTCAGGTAACTTGGGCAGGTCATCATACAGGTTTTGTTTTCCATATTTCTTTGTCAAAAGGAGAGAGCAGTGATTATACTCATTTCAGAGAAACTAAGCGTTGTATCGTCTCTCAAAAGGACAGAAATCATAGGAAAAGAAACTTGTCTCCACTTGACACAGAGTTTCTCACATCTGCTTTAGCACAGGCAAGCTACTGCATTGTAAGTACTAGAAAAGCAACAAACTATTTAATATATTGGCCAATATTAAGCATCTACCAACTTCATCACACACCCACATTCAAGATTTCATACGAAATAAAGAGTTTATCACTCTGCTCGAGGTTTCCAGACAGATTAAGTCAACCTGGGGACAAAAAACTTCAGAGAAACTGGGCCACATCGTAAAAAAGCTGTATTTAGAGGAAGTACTGGTTTTCCAGATGTGAAGTATCCAACTTCCGAGAACCTGATCTCTGCAGGATACATGAAACTCCAAACAAGAACTGACATGTTAATATATGTTACATTTTAAAATCCTAACATTTTATTCCACACTCTCCAAATTCCATGTCTTATGTTCAGCAGAACAGCATGGAAATTATGAGAAATTTTAGATTAAAAATAATTCTATTTTCATTAGCCAAGGAAGAACTTCACAAGTTCTTGTGAAGGACTCTGTGGGCCAAATTCATCCCATGCTGTTTTATCAATGTTCCTAAAGATTTGTATTATTTTTTTAGTGCCCTGACTTTAATGGATGTTTTGCACCAGTACTTTCTGCAAAATCAGACCTTCAATGCATTAGATACCTAATGTTTGAAGTGGTTAAAAACTTCACTGTTTGGGAACAGAAGTCAGTAAAGCCACAGCTCCTATCAACACTATTACCAGCAAGATATTGATTTCTTCATCTCTAATCTTCCTATTTCTTTCTCGCCTAAAATCTGACCATACGAACAGAGTTTTGAACTTTGAGTGTTGATTTTTTTTTTAAACCTATTTAACAACCTCTACTACTTGCATGTCTCTATTAAGTAATTACCTTCTGATTTGATGGCTGTGCACACCATGAACCATGTATTTGTAATACACAGCTCCCTGGGACATGCAGCCACGTCCCTGGGCTCCAGCAGAAGTCAAACAATGGAGCCACTGTTTCAGCCCTGCCTCCTGGCTCACCCTCTCAGCGCAGGCTTTTTCCTCCCTGCTTCCTTTCAGTGCTACCAGGGCAGAGCCACTGCTGCAGCTTTCCTTACAGCTCCACTTTCTGGAGTCCTGGGATTTGGTTAACAAACAGTTCCTCACTCATAAAAAATAATCTTGGAAACAGAAATTCAGGTTTTGGAAGACAGAAAGTCAATCAGAAGCACACCAGATGGTAAATTCTGATTTTTTAGGCAAGTCACATAATTCTGGCAGCCTAATGGGGGAGGTAGGGAAGAAAAGGAGATTTAGGTATACATTTGTGCAACTGACAGCTTTTTACCTGACAGTATCAAAGAGGAGTAGAAAAAGCCTCCTGTCAACCTGAAAACAATTCATGAGATGAGCTCTTTGGATCACGCTGTTGTTCAGCCTTCAAGTCAGACACAGCCTCCTGCGTGTTTGGGTGACCCTGCAGGCTGCCACTCTGCGACCATCCTCCTCCTCCTCCTCCATGCAGGAAACCAGCAGCTCCGCAGGAGCCGGCCAGCCCCGCAGCTCTGGGAGTGCCAACCATCTGCTCCAGCAGCCCTCCCACGCACAGGCTGCCGAGGCAGGCTCCTGCCCTGGGCCGATGCCATCCGGAGCCGCTCACGGCGGCTCAGCGCTCACCCCTCGCTCCGTGCCGCTCCGGTGGGCCGGGGATGCTGTGGGCCTGCGGCAGCCAACCCGAACTGCAGCGCTGTGCAGCAGCACGGCCGAGTTTCTCCACAGAGCTGCGAAAAAGGACTGCACAGAGGATGCCCAAGCCACCACAGCTGGTGGCTGCTCCTGCAGCAATGAGCAACCAGCCCACGGCCATTGGGGCATCGACAAGTTCTGGACACCCCAGCACACGCTTCCAGCGGCACCGCACCATGGCAACAAGGCAGCCGGCATCCGCACACGGCTTGAAGGCACCTGCAAGGCCTGTCTCTGCCACAGCTCAGGGCTGCTACGCCTTGCTTTCACCACAGCTCTCTCCTGCCAAGGAATGGTTTCTGGAGGAAACCATTTCTGTGCTGGGGAACATGTGAAGAATCATGTGAACTTGTCACAGCTCCAGGATTTACTGGCTCAGATCTGCATTTGCCAGTGTTTATGCTTTCAGAAGAATGCCTTAGAGCACTCACCCGGTTTTGAGCTACAGAAATGTTTCTGATACATGCTGTGAACAAAGAGGGGTGCTAAAAACCTCTTCTAATCCATGTCTCTCAAAGGAACAGTGCATCATAACCCAAGCAAAGAAGCCAGCACACAAAACTGTGCAGAATAATCACACTGTAAAAAGCCACCATCCATAAAGGAGACAGAGGAGTCCTGCAACTTCATTCCAATAAAGGGAGAAAGTATCCACTGGAGCGTGTTCCCGTGGGGTTTTCTCTCTCTCCAGGTTCCAGAAGGCGCAGCCTCCTTTTATCCTAAACTCCCGGCTGCATGTTGCCCTCTTCCTTTCCCCATTGGCTGAGGTACTAGGAAGGTACAGCCTTCCTGAACCGCCTACCACATGTTCTCCCTTGAACCTACTATTTTACCACAAAGTTCGGAAACTCAGGCTTGTGCAGACCCATTTGTCTATTTCGGGAATCAGACTGTCTGGGCTCTGTAACAAACCCGTGGCTTGAAGGTGGTAGGGACATCAGAGACATTTCAAAGACATTAACACCCATACCCTCAAACATCGAACTGTTGGTAAAGACGTAAGCACAAATCTTTTTCTATCAATCCCTCCTCTTCTTACTTCTCAATCTGTCTTTACAAACCTTAGTTATCATTAACTTAATTTTTTTAACCACCCAGCATGATCTAAAAATTAACATTTGAATGACTCCCTCCCAACTTTTCCACATCTGGCCTCTGCACCAGGCATGGTGAGTAAATACAGAGAAACAACTCGGCATAAAGTAGACAATGACAGTTCGTATTAGCCCACTAATCACTAGAGGTCCTTCTAGATGATCCATGGCTACTGATCTGATCCACTTTTGCAGAGCTACCCTGTTGTCCTGGCTGGATGCTATGAACAGCAAAGTCCAGAGGCAGGGTCTGTGCTAACTGGGCTTCCTGTCAGAGATTTCACGAGACACAGTATTCTGGCCACATACTGGTTTAAATACACATTTTCACCTCCCTGCTACATTGAGAACAACCAGGGTAAGGAATCCCAAACATCAGTTCAAAGGGGAATAATTTAAAACTCCTGGGGGGTTTGGTTCTTACTCTGGCTAAAGCTAATGGCAATAGCCATATCCATGGCATCTTAGGTCCTAATACCAACTTTGAAAGGTGTTTCCTTTCTGGCCAACCTGAACTCTGAGGGTGCCAGAGGGTATGGAGGTCTCGCTGAATTCCCAAAGCAGCCATAATCCCTGGAAGCCTTCCACCCCCCCCCAAACCCCATGGTCCTCTGCCCCCAGGGAGCCCCCTGCCACCTTGAGTTATGCCCCCACGTGCCCTCCACAGCTTTCCCACCGCATCCCAGCTGGTATTCCTGAGGTCCCCCATTTTCCCAGCGACTTTTCCCACTTTCCCCTCTGGCATGGAATTCCCTGAATTGATCAAGAACCCCTGAGCTGATAACAGTGCTGCACCACCTGTTCCACCTCATCTTCTTCTCCCGGTGGCAGGAGAACAATGAGGAGCTTGTTATGTGGCTGCTCATTATGATCTGCCCCAATCACAGAAGAGCAAAGAAAACTCTGTGAATAAGGCGGGTCGAACTCAAAGGTTCAATTATTCCCAGAAACAAGTTTAAAACCAAACAAGGTTAAATGTTGGTAAATAAAATGTATCAATTTTCTGGTAACAGTAAAAGAGAAAAAGAGAAACAAGGAGAAAGAAAAAGAAAAAAGAAAAAGGTGGTGGGGACAGGGGTATTGACAGAGACAGATTAAGTGGAAACACTACACCCCTCTCTGGGTCCCAATGACATCTCATTGCTCCCCTCCATCTGGGCTTCTTGGTGGTGCGGGTGCCTTGCCAAAAAGCATAGAATCCAGTGGATCTCTTTGGGTCAGGAGGGAATGCCGAGGTACCTCCCCTCAGGGGGGGCAAGTTTGACACTGTCGCTTGCAAGACACTGAGTCAGTTGCATCGAATCAATTTACAGTCCAGGGCCTCAGCCCAGGGGCCCAGTCAGGGTGCAGTGGGCTTCGGTGCAGATTTGCTGGCACAGCCTTGTTATACAGTTTTATCAAAACGGACAAAAGCCTTTTATGACAATGTTTAAGCCATCAAATAGAACATTTCAGTCTCTGACACTGCTGCACTCCAACACTGATTCCATCGACAAAAGGGTCGTGCGCTCATCACGCACCATCGTTACCAAATGCAAAGATCTGCAAATTATTCGGCTGGACATACCTGGGATGGAGGAGCGTTTGAACATCGTGAGCTCCACTGAGGCACTTTCCAGCCCAGGTTCAGTGACTCTCACATATTCCTTCTTCTAGCGCCCCACATTTGAGATCATGGAAGATGGCTGGTGGTCTTTTCTGCTTGAACAAGAGTTTCAGTTCCTCAGTTCAATGACTCATAAATGGCATCTAAGCTGCATCAAAGAGGACTTCTCTGTCTGTCCCTCCTACCCTCGGGTTGTCATTGTCCCCAAAGCCATCAGTGATGAAGTGCTTCACAGAGCTGCCATGTTTCACCACAGCAGCCGCTTCCCAGCGCTCAGCTACTACCATGAGAGGAATGGGGTGGTCATGATGAGGAGCAGCCAACCTCCTACAGGCACGAATGGGCGATGGTGCAAAGAATGCAAGGAGCTGCTGAGCGCCACACTCTGGCATGGCAAGTGTGGCTGCATGGTTGATACAAGGCCCTTAATTACTGACCAGCACACCAGGGCTGAAAAAAAGGGCTTTGAAGAAGCCCAACACCCCCAGTGGATGAGGATTCAGGAGTATAGCGAGAGGTTTCATATTCTTCAAGAAAGCCTCAGACTGGTGCAAGCTGGTAGTGACAAGTTACACAACAGGGACGGCTGGCTGTGTAAAATGCAAGCTGGCAATGGGCAGACTCACATCAAGGAGCTCCTGACTGCAGCTTGTCGGGTTGCTCAGGGTATTGAAAGGGAAGGTGCATCAGTGTCAGTCCATGGCAATGAAGGGACTGATTCCATGATCCAGGTCACTTCTCTGGCACAGGGAAGTGTATCCGAGGTGCAGGACCATGCGTGGCTTTGAGGCTCTTGTTGTGAGTGAGTGGCTGCAAGCTGGTCACCCTCTCCAGCAGCACTGTGTCCAGCCAGCCTCTTCCAAGGGCAAACAGAAATGGCAGGCCCCAGGGCTCCTCCTATCTCCAGACCACGTGCAGCAAACCCATGAGCAGTTCCCGTGCTCTTCCGAATTCACTGAGCAGTTTCTCATCATGCTCTGTGAACACACTTATGCCCCCCAGTTTGGGGCATTCCTGGGAAACAGCAAAAATGAAAGAGCCAAACTGGAACCATGTCAAAAGATCATGTCCCTGTGGTCCTGGCTGAACAGATCTGAGGAGCTCAGCAAATTCCGGAATTCTCTTTTTGAAGCCAACAGCCACATCATCTGGCCGTGCATGTCCCTCCAGGAACTACAGCTCTGGGAAGGTGTCTTCCTTTGGTGGAACAGGCCCAAGTTCCTTGAAAAATCTGAAGAACTTATGATCAACAGTATAACATTCAACAAGGAAATTCAGGCCAAGGTTACGGCATTGAGGAGGGAGCTGGCACAGCAGAACCCGTGAGCAGGCAGGACTTTCCCTCAGGTCTTTCCCTTAATTCTTTCCCTTTCCCTCCCTTTATATTAAAGGGGAAACATGAAAAGTGCATGGGCTGCTGAGCCCTTGAGTACAAATGTGAATTTCGGTTTGTTGAGGGAGTGTGTTTACAGATGTCAAAGGCTTTAAAATAGGTTTTTCTCTTGCCTGCACCCACAAATAATTAGAAGAATTTTATAGGTAATATTCTTATTCCACTGTGTAATTCTATACATAATGGGAAATTAATTTTTTACCATACCAAATTTACGAAGTATAGAAACATCTTCATACAAAAGATTCCCATGCAAACAAATCTTTACATCAGGGCTGTGTTCTGTTTTTCAGGGAATAGATTATAGCACTGTTGTAACTTAATTTTGACCCAAAACAAGAACTGTGGCTTTATTAGTGATGGGATTAGAAATGAAATTAATTCCCTTTCAAATTTAGTTTATTATTCCAAATAGCTCTTTTTCTTTCTTTTGAATTTTAGTGAGCAAATTGTCCTCATCAGACTCTGCACCCATAACTAAGAAGCATGTGTGGTGCAGAACATGCTAGGGTTACCACACTAATTAGCATAATCCAAAAAGAGAGGTAAAATTAAAATACTCTTCTAAGACATATGGCAGGAAATTCAACAGCACATCAGAGATGTTCAGATTGGAGTGTTTGCTTGGCTTGAGAGTTGGTAGAAGGCTTTTTGTATTTTATCCATGTTCTATTTGCAGTTCATAGCTGCAAATGGTTTAGGAAGGGGGACAACCCTTTTTCATGTAATGCTTCTTGTGTTCTGTTAAGATTCTTTAGTTCACTGATTAATAACTCTGAAAACTTTAGCCAATTTATAACAATTTTAGAGTCTTCCAAGGTAGAACTGGGAAGCTTAATACATATTTGCATGATCTCAAATATGTAGAAATTCTTGTACCAACTTCCAAGATGACATTGGTTGAGACGAATTTTACAACCACAAAACCTTTTGCCGGCCGCACGATTTTTTTCCTTTCAGTAAAAAGACAAAACAAGCTTGGCAAAAAACCTACAATATATAAAATTATTTGACTAATACTTGATCACTCGCAATGAAAACACAAATTACCAACATTAAAAAACTGACAATAGAAACAATATGGGAGCAACTTAAAAACTTTCATTGTTTCCCACACAGCTCCATCTCTTCTGTAGGCAAGTTCTTATAAAAGAAAAATGAAAATTCGGCCCACTACAGACCTAATTTATTAAAACGAAGGAAAAAATTCCTGGTAGCTATGCAGAATAATCACCCAGTAACAAGCCAGAGTCCGTAAAGGAAACAAAAGAGTCCTGCAACTTCATTCCAATAAAGGGAGAGAGTATCCACTGGGGCATATTCCCTTGGCATTTTCTCTCTCCAGGTTTTGGAGGAGGCAGCCTCCTTTCATCCTAAACTCCGGGCCGCATGTTGCCCTCTTCTTTTCCCCATTGGCCGAGGTACTAGGAAGGTACAGCCTTCCTGAACCGCCTACCCCATGCACCCCCCTTGAACCTGTCATTGCCCCGCAAAGTTCAGAAACCCAGGCTTGTGCAGACCCATTTGTCTATTTCAGGAGTCGAACAGTCTGGGTTCTGTAACAAAGGCTTGAAGGTGGTAGAGACATTAAGACCACATTTCAAAGACATTAACACCCATACCCTCACCCATCGCATTGTTTGTAAAGACATTAGCACACATGTTTTCTTATCAAAACTGAATTAGGCAATGTTTGCGTGGCTTGGCACTTCCTGGCACACAAGTCAAATGCAAGCATGGTCTGACATTCAGTTGATCCTGAGCCAGGATCAGAGGGTTACATATAAACTCCCTGAAGCTTTGTCATTTGGTCTAGAAGGGTTTGGTTTTGAGCTTTTGGATAAATTCACCTCAAGACACAGAATACACACACAGACCTGCAGATCTACATCCTTCTGAATTATTTGCCACGGTCCCAGAATCACACAAGTCACTGCACTTAATTCTCCCATCAAGATTTACCCAGTTCTCCTAAGGCTGATCAGACCCAGACTTCAGAAGAAGCAATTCTGCATATTTTTGGAACAGTTTCAGCTGCAAGCTTTGGGTTTAGACACAGGTCACAGAAGAGCTTTGGACCTCAGTCTCCCAGTCAGGTGTTGCAGATAAGAGCATTTCTGAGGCACGAATCTGTATGAAGAACCACCCTAATCATAGCACACTCAGAGCTAAACTCCAGGACTACCAGATTTAAAGGAAACTTAGATTCACCAGCACAGAGGTTGGATGGAGTGCTGTCTGTGTCTTTGCTGGATCCCTGTTTCTCATAGCTGCATTTTACTCTGGTGGGTCCATCTATGCTATTTTCTTGTGGCTTGCAGCCACATGCCCGAGGGGATGAGTGCAGCAAGAATTAAAGGCTGTTCGACAGCACAGAAGCGTGCAGCACACGCTGAGCCCCCAGAATTAACCACTGCACTTCAGGCTAAAGGCAGGCAGCCCGAGCTCCCCAGGAACACCAGCTAATCCCTTTCAGGGACATCACCTCCCCCTTCCCCCAGGGGCTCTCAGCTGAAACGGGCTGTGGGTGGGTGCTTGGGAAGGGAGCTGTTGGCCACAGAAACCACCAATGCCTCCAGGCTGAACGCAGGCAGACAGGTTCCCCTTCACTGTCCTTTGGCACATGGCCTGGGATGCGAGACCATGCATGCCAGCAAGCGTGACAGGTCACAGAGACATGCCACCGCCTGAAGGCATCCTTCTGGGACCCCGGGAACGCTGCCAGAGTGAGGCTTTCACTTCTGGAGCATCCTCTACCCACTCTTGCTTTCTGCATGCCCTTCTCCTCCTCCCGTTCCCGTCCTCCATTTGTAGCAACACTGCATCCTGCATGCTCCCCGAGAGAAATAGGGCAAACATAACCTGATTAACCAAGAGGATTTGAGCAGGAAGGGGCGGGGGAGGAGATTACTACGCAGAGAACCACAGAACCTTTCCCTCTCACATTAGCCCCTGCCTATTCAATAATTAAAGTGTTCTGTGGTGACTCTGACTTTGGGATTTGCTATAAAAGCTTCTCATAAACTCTGTCTCAGCATGCAGACATCAGACCAGAGAGAACATTTGGTCTGACAAGCTGAAATGTCTTTCAGGCTCCAGGGTCAGTCAGAAGCTTAAAACCACTTGGATGTGAGCCTATGACTCCATTTTAAAACATAAGGATCCCTCTTGCTGTGGTTCACCTATTGAACAGACTGAATCCAACCTTTATTTGGCTGCTCTGCATCTGAAACATGGTTTCAAAGTTAATGCAGGCTTTCTCCATTTCATGTACAAAACAACCTCCAAGGCTGGCAGTGCCTCATGAACACAGGAACACATTACACAGGCTCTCGCTGCCCTCCAAGCCTATTCTGATGTTCTATTTTCTTTCCAGCCCTTCTTTCTTGCTTACCTTAAGGCATATAGATGTTTCAGGATGGAAATGTAAAGCTACCCACACGCAGAAGATGCCTTCCCTGACCTTCCAAGGAGCTATTTTTGGCTGCTCTTATATGCCTAAGAACTCTTACAGGGGTCATGCACTGAACTAACTGGCCCTCAGTAACTTTTGCCTAAGAGACATGAAACATTGCAGAGATCATTTTTTAAAAAAATTTTATTCTCTCCATAACCTAACACACTACTGACTCCAAATCTCCAGATGCTGTTTGCAAGGGAGCACATTTTAAAAGGGGCTGCAAGCCTGAGATAATTACCCAAGGAATTTATGCTCAACATTACACCTAAACATACAAACAGAATAATAAAGACATATCCTTAACGCAGAATTTTCCAAAAGTTATTGAGTACCCTCAGCCTTCAACTGACTTCACTTTTCAAGCCCAAACCTGGAGGAGACGAAGCTCCAAAAGATTCACAGTGAAACAGATTTCTTTTCAAAATATGTACCCCCAAAGAGGTCATGATATTAAAAATTACAGAACACTGGGTTAGCAGCCAAGCACATGCACAGAAGGATACTCCATAAAAAAAGCAACAGTCCTAGCTCCATCTGTCAGAGCACATGAATACACCACACCACACCCCAGCAGTCAGAAACCCGGGCTCTGGTCTGTCCTGTGTCTCTCAAATGCTAATGCTGACATTTTTCCAAACTGGCACTGCCCAGACTGCAAACATTTCAGTCCAAAGGCCAAGAGTGAAGCAGTGGGTGAGCCCCAGTGCCCCAGCAGCTGCCCAAAGGCTCCTCATGTGGCAGGGAGTTAATACTGATCCAGGGGACTGCCCAGCCCTGTCACCACTCCAAACACTGTTCGCCCTGACACAGTGAGCAAAAGATAAAGCACGCAGGCATCTTTTCCCTTCTGACATCACAGCATTAAATACCACACAAACACACAGCCTATAGAATGGGTAAAGCAGGAATGCTGTGCAACTGGCAAAAAGGATGTGGAGAACATATGGGGAGTGAACTGTTCAGGAGACCTAGCCTCCAGAAATCCAGCTCTGTGCACTTGAGCACACACACAGAGAACACATGGCAATATCTCCCAGTATCTCACATTTCCATCACACTGGCATCTTTTAAAGGGTTCTTGAACTGAGATACTGCCTCTTAAGGCCAGAACTGCATAAGGTTTAGAGATACAACTGATTTTGCACAGAGCCATGAGAAAAACAACACAGGGTTGAGGTGGCCAGTGAGAAATGGTGTACCCAGGACACAGGCATGCTGCTCCTCTTATTGCAGGGCCCAAGTTAGACAACCACCAGGGTCTGTAAGTATCAGGATTTCCCCCACAGCAGCTAAAAGTCATATGCTTCCTCCCTGTGGTAAGATCCACCTCCTTAAACAAGGCTCACCACAGTTTGCAAAACAATAAGGCCATGCCCTGCACATGTTTGCTAAACATTTGTGCAATTTCATCCAAATACAGAAACAGAGGGAACACAAGTCAGAAACTTCACACTTAGCATAGCACTGTGAAAATGACTAATTGGCAGTCCATAGGCAAGCATCAACCTTCCATTTTCTATTTAAAACTTGAGTATAAACAAAAAAACATGAATTAATCAATAGAAATAAGGGTTGGTATTTGTGTAATGTTCTTGGAAAACAGCATGCCAAGCCAAGCACCATATTTGGCAATTATTCTGCTTTACTCTGCATCCACTTTCACTTCCCTGTTTCATTCTGCCTCTTTCTTTCTGCTGTGTGCCTTTACAATACCTGTGCTGCAAAGCTGTGCTCCCAACAGCAACGTTCAGCTTGGTGCCTGCCTGAAGTGTATTAACGATCTCACTACAGCTGCATAATGAAGCTGGGTCAAAAGACTATTGCCTGACAGCAATTGAGGCTGCACCTCTCTCTCCCCACCTTTATTTTTCTTTGGAATCACTGCCACAGTTCAGACCTTTGGTACTGAGTCATGGCACAACATATCAGGTTTCAATTAAGAAACACGGGCGCATAAAATTAAGAAGGTGTGGAAGGAAATTAAGACCACAAAGCAATTCTTTCCTGGAAAGGACAAGAAATCATTATTCTCTTCCTGACAAGTCACACTTTAAACATACATATAATGACAGGGCTCACACAAGCTTTGCTGTGAGTAGGATGAGGTGACCAGCACCAATCCACAATCCAGGGAAAAGCACAGGCCACTGAACATGCAACTACCATAGTGTCCAGAGTGGCCAGCTACCACACAGCTACAGAACACCCAGGTGATGGTGTAAATCCCCAACAGTGCAAGCTGGAGAACTTGCCATTGAGAAAATGGTGTGTGTCTTTGTCTTGGCTACCTTCTGCTTATAAAATAAGGTTGAACAGAACAAAACTAAAAACCCTGGGTAGCAGAACATCTGAAGAGATAAGGCAGGAGCTTTCTACTGGGGGAAGCTCCCTGTCCACCCCAGCACCACACTCTGCTGGCAGTACACAGGACATAAATGTAATTTAAAACTCTGCCTGGTAACCTCTCAGGACAGTAGCTGCCCTTCACAGTCATGTCTTTTGCCTAGGACTCTGTATCCACCTACAGAGCTGCCAACAACCACCATCATCACCAAAGCAAATATTTAAAAGAATACCTTGTGCAGAAACAGTGAAGTTATTTTTCCCCTCTGAGAAGAGCAGAAGAGTTGAGGTCTCCAACACAAGCCAAGATCACCCCAGGACTGCTACGTAAGGCCTCAGCCAGCCCAGCTGCAGCTTTTTAAGTAGTCTCAGGGGTGGCACAAGTGTGGGAACTGAAATGAAAGCACCTGATTGCCTATCTCCATTCTATTGCTGCATTTGTTGAACTGCAAGTTAAACTTCATCTTCCTTCTCCAAGGAAGGAGAATGTATATCTTTGATATAATAATTTATTATATAATCATCTGTAGGTTCCTCCACGAAGTCTGTGTGTCTGTAATGTTGAGAAGTACTCTCAGCTTTCTGCAGTGGTTAGCATGGCCCAGCAACTTCATCATAGGATGCTGACTTTCTAGCAATGTAACTTGGAATTCTGATTCACAGAAATGAGAGTTTGGACACAGTGATTTTTGGATGGGAGAGAATGGATAATCTGCTATCACACAGAGCATCAACCAACAGATATCACATAGATATACAAGGTCTGAAATGCTAGAAAAGTGTCTCCCCCCAAAAGGGAGGCAGTATTGTGTAGTTAAGTGCCTGTAATTTATCAGAGCATCCCATTTCCTGCAGTTCCTAAGTAAATGAGTAAGATTCCAGAGTTGCATCAAGGGAATGGGTTTGGCTTGGAATCCTGCACAGTGACTCATGCTTTCATGAATAAATTCATTTCCTTAGAGAAGCAAGACAAAATCACATGTTCTGCTTACTCCAGCTACCTAGAGTGTTGATTTAGGAAGCTATTGCAAAAAATTAGAATTTTATCTAGCTTTACACTGAATACATAATCCACTGCAGCTGTACTTGCAAACATAACTAGCTTTTTAAGGGGAAAAGAAAAACTGGTGCAACTTGGAAGTTCTGAGTATTGAAAGATATCAGCTAGAAACCAGTTTACATTCAAAACCAGACAACTGACAGAAAAACTTTGTGGAAGTCTGGGTGTTCCAGAAATTGACTGTTATTTACACAGGTCTCCATATTTATTCCCCTCCTGCACATTTAAAAATAGGTTGTAGAAACACAGACCCGTAAACACTAGGAAGTGAGAATTGCATCAGCTAGCCCCTCCCCTTCCCCACAATGACAGTGCAGAGAAAACGAGGGCGTGAAGCAGCAGAAGCTCTGGATCTCTGTAGCACCAGCATCCTTACACGTCCGTGGAAGCAGCCAAGGAGAGGGACCCAGAGGTGTATGGATCATGGCTAATCAGTTATGTGCAGAGATACTTGTTAGTGCAAGCCAGGATGAAACTCATCTTTCAGCTTTTAGTTTTCTCGGGAGATCAGTTCAAATGGTTTGATGTGGCTATACCCACCATACCGGAAGAACGAAAAATACAGATTTTTATGGAGTATGAACCAACTCCCTGTATCTTACCCTGATAAGTATTTCAAAAGAATAATGCAAGAATTCTGGCTCTATGAACTTTTGGTGTCAAGTTCCACTTTGGAGTCTGGGCCTCTCTGGTTCAGGGAAAGACCCTCCATCATTTTCATGCTGCTTTACAAAGATGAAATGTTTCACAATTAACAAATCTCTGCAGTACCACCATCAGGCCGGTATATAAAAACACCTTCACATTTTACAAAGGAGAAATGAAGCCATTAAAGCTGGAAGAAATTGTTCAGATCTCAGAATAAATCACAGGGAAAGACAGGACTGGAACATGATGTAGCTATGTGTAGTGCCAGGTCTTTCCCTCACACACTGACACCATGGGAAAGCAGAGCCCTTGATGATGTCACAGTAGAAGCAGGACTGATCATGCATGGAATAACCCCTAGGATTTTTAAGGGCAAATTAAACCTGAAGTCTCAGGTAGAGTTGAGAAATGCCACTGACCTTTCCAGGGCTGGACAGCATCCCCAGTAGCTTTGTGTTACTGATAACCTCCCAGCTGAGCTGTAGGTCACACAGCAAACCTGCAGGTGCTGGTTTGGTGTCCTTATTCACCCCTGCAGCACCATGAGATTTGACTGTCTGTCATGAGCCAGGGCCTGAGCAAATGGAGAGAGTGGAGAGAGTAGAGATTAAATCTCACCATGTAAAACCTCTTGTATATTAGCAAAATGGAGAGAAATTTACTAACATTTTGTGTTTTACTGAAAATAGCAAAATGCACACATTAAACTCACCTTGTGTAACTGTCTCTGGACTTTATTTTTGTGACAACGGTCTAATGGTCTCTTGTGGTTTAAAGGCAAACATGTTGTTTAATAAGAATGTGGCATTGTTTCCATCTGTTATCACTCAGATCCTGATCAAACGCCACCTGGAAAGGCTCTACTTCTAACTCCTAGAATAAAAATATAAATGTTTCTACATTCGGCAACTTCTGTTGCTTTATTATTCATGTCTAATCTGTGAAAACTAATATGAAAAGGAGGGCAAGCAGGCTGAGGAAGGGTCAAGCTTCCCTGGAGAGATGCTGTCACATTTCTGGCATTCCCATCACTCTATCAACACCACCTCCTGCTACCACGATAAAAGACAGCAGTGGAAAAAGAACAGGAAGAGTAAAACTCCTTATCTACACATGTGAGAAAAGTCAACCCATCCCTACAATCAATAACTTACAGGAAATCAAAACAGACCTGGCCTCCATCTTTCAAGTGCAAGAAAAATGCCTGTAATTTGCTCACCCCGTTCTGTTTGTGCTGTTCTGAGCCTTCTCTTATTGAAGCTCTCTGAGGCAGAAAATCAATGTCAATCATGCCAGATGACTGCTTTCCTCCTGAGCATCTACTGCTGATAATAAGATCACAAAGGCCACATAAAAGGAAAAATTTGGCCATCGCAGCTGCCTTCTCAGTTCTGTAACTGAGATAAATTAACAGGTGAATTAACACTGGCATATTAAAAGCTGACTATTTTTTTACAAAAAAAGGCTTCTGATCTGCTTATCATCATCATTGAGGACATACTGGGACCAGGATGGTCTTGAAACATCCTAGTTGGCTTCTTTGGCCTGCTCTACTAAAAGTAGGACCCCTGGTATCTGAATAGGGACCAGAGAGATAAGGACAACCTGATGCCTTATAAATAACAGCAATTCACTCTTGGTTCTGTTCTCAATAACAAGCAAGGGAAGATGTTACTGGAACTTACACCCTGAAAACCATGTCCAAGCTTATTTTGCCTGAGCCACAGGCTAAGAAGAATCTTACAATACCAATACTCTTCTTAGGAGCCTTGGTCTCATTGTGAATAGTCAAATACCACTTGCTCTACATTAGTTACAGATTTTTAAGTCCTATTAGTCTATTCAGCCAATATTGCCATAGAAGCTTCATATCTTGCATTTCAACTCTTTAGAAGTAAAAGTTTTTATGGTCAAAAATATTTCTCATTGGTCTTCATTCCTGTCAAATGTTCATTTTCTGTCCTGCCAGATGTCTGTAACCCATATCTGGATGAGATGTTCAGTTCCATTCATATAGAGCCACTGTAAATACAGATTCCTGGGATGCAGAAGTAAGCTTCCTAATCCATCCTTGAGGCTTCTGCCAGAACAAGACGCTCAGTGAACCCAGAATAACGCAGAATGACAGAACTATGTCTCCTTTTCATCCTGCATTTATGTGGCTTTAGGCCAGCTCAGCATCTATCCACGCTTCCCTTCCTTAGTGACCAGTCTTCTCTGACATGGCACATCCCACAAGCATCGCTCCTTCCTCCAGCAGCAGTAAGGAACAAAGCACATCCAGTTCTGCAACCAATAGCCTGTTATATTTAACACCCTTTGCTGGAAGTGCTGGTCTTTATAATAAACAGAATTTTGTATTTTTCTGTCTTGTTTCATGCAAATCTAGGCAAATTCTGTGTGTCAAGCATTTTTAGATGTTATCTCTCCTGTATTTTTTGTTTCTTTTGTTTTGCCAATGGACTGTCAAATAAATGGTGAGGCTTTGGGCTACTATTCCTGTCAGATCACCCCAGCAGAAGGGAATTGTCACCGGGCTGGTGTGTGACCAGGTGTGCCACAGCAAGATAAGCACCCTAAAAGGAACTTGAGTACGTCCTAGGAGCTGAGGACAGATATGGCCAAAAATCAGTTAGAGTCAGAATCCTGAAAGGAAACTAAGACAAAGATTGCAAAGGTACCACAACTACAAGAAATGAAAAAAAAAAAAAAAGAAAAGGAAGAAAAAATGATCACTGTAAAAACAAGATTGAGAAAATAAAGGTAACACATCTACTCACATGAGATTAAATGCATATTTACCTGATTTTCAGTAAGGATGAACATGCTAATCCATGAGATAGAGACAGAGTGCCTAAGAGAAGAGGTAGAAAGCAGAAAAGGGTAGATGATAATAAATGAACACAACTCACAGATGGTGAGTAAAACTCACTGAGTCTGCTGTCTTCCAGCTGGAGGAAGCAGGCATTCTCAATTCCAGAACTCTGACATGCACAAATCCCAAAGATTTTAAGTAAATTTGCCTACTTGAAGGCATTACCACAGGACCAGAGAACAGCATGTTCTTGGGCCTCTGCTTTTGATATCTGTACAGTTCTTCAGAAAAACTTCCAAAGGAAAAACTAACTAAAAACATGATACTCAATGAATAATAAAGGGATAAAAGGCAGTGTGGATTTACTAAAAGCCAGTTTTGTGGGATGAGCCACAAAATAGTATAGCATATTATGAAATTGAAACTGCAGGCATTCAGGAAATTAAAAAA
>VZTI01002164.1:3096-66210 GCA_013397865.1 Struthidea cinerea | reverse complement strand
TTTTTTTTTTTTTTTTTGCTTTTTATTGGGAGACCTAGCAAGAAACAAGTGAATAGGAGAAGGATTTGGCTTTACTAACCAACTGCAGGGTGACAGGAAACTGACAGAACAGTGTGACTGAAAAAGACCAGTGTGAGTCCAGTCATGGAATTTCCAGTAACTTCAGGAAAACTTTAGTGTCGTGTTTGAGGCATCGCTGTCTGAAACACTCCATGCAGCAGCCGCTCTCAGGAGAAAAAGCAGTTTAAAAAGAGTTAAACTGGGAGAGTTCCACAGAACATACATCCCAGTGACCAGGGAACTGCTTGAGTGACCATGCACGGCTGAAAAGGTTTGGGTTATATAACCTAACACAACAAATGCGTGGAAATTGGATATGTAAATACACGGAAAGGGGAAGTAAACCAAAAAACCCCAAACATCTTATTGATTTAGATGGAAATTGGAAGCTGGTTTCCAGACACCCGACAAGAGCCCCCATGCGGAACTACCGCCATAAACCCGTGAGAAGGAGCACAAGGCTGTCTGGCACTGCCCGGGCGAGAAACGAGGGCAGGAACACCTTGAATTCCCCACAAACTCTCCAGAGCCGGAGAGTTCGCTTTCACTCATCCCGGCTAATAACAGAGAGAGCGGAATCTCCCCCGACGGCAGCCCTGAGACGAGCCCTGAGGGGGTGCGCATCTGAACTCCTCAGCCCCGCCTCAGCTCCCATCACGGCGCCGGCCGCTCGCCTCTCTTCAGCCTCTCCTCCCCTGCTCCCGCTCCTTCCCGCTGCTCCTTCCCCCTCCTCCCTCCCTCTCTCTCCACCCCGACGTGTCGGCGGGCACGTCCCCAGCACCGCAGCCCGCCCGCCTCACGTCAGCCGCCCGGCCCTTATTTAAGGCGGCGGCCGCCACCTCCCCCGCTCCGCCGCCGCAGCCGCGCTTGGGTCGGGACGCTCGGTAGGTGCGATCCCCGTGGTGGGCTGGGGCTGGGGCTGGGGCTGGGGGTGCGGGAGGCGGGGTGCAGGGAGAGGGGGAGCGCAAGAAGGGGAATGCAAGAACGGGGGCTGCAGGAGGTGCTGTCCCGCAAACCTCCGGGGGGACTCGGTGGAGCAGGCGGCGCCAAATGGGACAAAGTCTGCTCCGCCGACTCCCTCCGGCCGTGGTGGTATCGGGCACAGCCCTGGGCTTGAATCCAGCCGGCGTGATTTCCACTCACAACCCCGCCATCGTCCTCTCCCTCCATCCCCTTGAGCCTCCGTGGATTAACTTGCTTCCCTTTAATCGGTGCGTGTGGCCCCAGGGAGCGATCCTGCAAAGGGACTTCAGGATGGGTTTAGGGCTGCGCTTGAAATACAGCATTAGTGGACCACCTACTACTCCCCTGACTTGTTTCTTTGAGGGATATGGCACTCTAAAAGCAAAAATTTTTCGAGTTTTTAAGTGTAACAGGCGTGCTTGAGTGGGTGGCTCTCATCAGCCTTGCGCATTAAAGTGCTTATAGTGCAAAGGGAGGACTTGGCACGTGGAGAGTGCACTACATGGCCACGCTGCAGGAGGCTTCTGCAAATGAAGACTGACGTAGCTTGGTTGATTTTTCCTAAATAAGGGCATTGCTGGCTTCCTGCCCCTCCCTTCAGCCCCAAAACTTACAGTCCTTAATTGCTGCTCTGCTTGGCTTTTCATGCTCTGAACGAGTTGCCGCCTGTTCAGCACTAGAGAGTCGTGTTGTGTCTGTACTTGCATCCGTCTGTGCAGCTGCTCCTACCCTGGGCTCTTCACGCTGCTCCCAGTGCAGCACCATTTCCTGGGAAAGCGTGGTGCTGGCTTCTATACAGAAATGGGGATGAAAGCACAATCCTTTGTCATCGTTGTGCCATTTCGGCACCCGTGGGCTGTCAAAACCTATCTAACCAGGATGCTGTGCAGCTCGAAGCTAAAATGTGAGGGTGGGAGAGAGGGTAGCGCCAGACTCCAGCCATCTTAATTCAAAACTCTGCAGTTTCACTTCAAAACAAATTCATGATGTGGAGGCTCATGCTGCGCCTAAAAAGGGCTTGCCTAAGTGTTGCACAACTTCATCTCTGGACTGGCTTCAGGGCACAGAATACCAGTTTTTCAGGGTGAAAGAACAGAGTTTGCCAGATTGTGCTGTGCTTAGAAGTACTAAAATGGCTTCCTGTACCTAAATGTAATATGGATGGTCATTTAGAACATCCTACTGCTGCTGCTGGAGTGCCACCAGCTATATAATATAATCAATTGCTCTCAGGCTGTATTTGAGGCAAAGCTATGGTGAGCTTGATCAGAGGATTGTCATCAATAATTCAGTTTTGCAATCATTTTGTGGCATACAGGCAGTATTGCCAGATGTTTTATTTATGTGTTTTGTATCCATTTTTGTATCATCCTGGAATAAAGTGTATTTTGCTGGATACAAATATTCTGGTGTCAGTAAAAGCTCCAAAGCTTGGAGAAGTAATCTATTGCTTTCCTTTCAGCAGTGAACCATGTCTCTCAAGGATCAGCTCATCCACACTCTCCACAAACAGGAGCACAGTCATGCCGAAAATAAGATTAGCGTGGTTGGCGTGGGTGCAGTCGGAATGGCCTGTGCCATCAGCATTCTCATGAAGGTAAATGTCAAGCTTGGGAGGACGCAGCAGAAGAACCTGAGACCTAAAAGAAGGGCAAAAAAAATAATCTACCTTATTAGATGAACTTCTGGTTATACAATCCTTTGTTTGGGCCTGAAATGAAGCAACAGTCTTGAAGCTATTCACAGAGAACAAATAGCTGCAGTTCTTGTAAACCTAAGTTTGCCTCAGAATCAGACAGTACGTCCTTTATGTATCATTTCATGAGCTGCGTTTACCTTTGTGGGACTTGCAGACTCCCTTCTAAGTAGGAATTGTCTAACACTCTAAATATACAAAAAGATGGAGAACTGAGGAGTTATTTTGTCTTGAGCAGAGCGGACAATGGAATAATTCTTTGCAGTGTGGTCTGGAAAAATTGGTCCTTGACACTCTGAATGACTTGTCCTCTGCATTCAGCTACACTATTGAAAATGCTGTGGTTAACACCAGGCTTGCTTTTCTTAACTATCAGTTAGGTTGTGTATGAATGGCTATTAAATTATTCTTCATTACTGTCCTGCTAAATTGTACTATTTCACGCAGAATGTGGTTATGAAAAGTACAAAGTGAACTCTAGAAAGCGTATATCCCAGGGGGCTAACTGAAGGACTCTGGGAAGAAGTGAAGTGTCAGAGATGAGCGAAATTGTTTAAGTAGCTTTTAAAGTAATTGTAACTTCACAGTTTAAAAACTGGGGGCTTTGCTCAAAGAGGCAGTAAACTTACCATTAGTCTTGGTCTCTTGTAGGACTTGGCCGATGAACTCGCCCTTGTTGATGTTGTGGAGGACAAGCTCAGAGGAGAGATGCTGGATCTCCAGCATGGCAGCCTCTTCCTTAAAACTCCAAAGATTGTCTCTGGCAAAGGCAAGTAGTCGGCTCTCGTGTGCTCGTTATTTTGAAATGGAGATAGCCACTTCAGGTCCCACACTGGGCAGCCAAGTCTAGCACTTATCCTGTCACCCTGATTGTTGGGGGGAAAGCTCATGGATATAGTACTCAGCTGACATGTTTAATATACCTTCTTACGGCCAGTCCAGCTAGGAATTTTCTTCCAGGGTTCACTACTTGATACAGAAAGATGAATTTTCTAAGTACTTGTGCACCTTGGAGAATTTTATTTCACAAACAGTTAACCCCTGAACTCATTACTGCTTACTTCTGATAACTTTTAGTGGCAGCCTTGAGTAGGGCAAAAGCTTAACCGGCTCATACCTTAATTACAGTGCCCACAGGTAGTAGGTTATGAGGGCAGAACCTTCTTCCTCTTCTACACAGCACTTGCCCTGAATGATACCCCAACAGCTAACCCTAGTCCCATTTGTGACTGAGAAGCATGGAGTATCACTGCCTGCAGCTGCATGTTACAATGTTGCCACTTATGGCAATGAGCCACAGTCTTAAAATAAAATTTAACTTTCTATAGAGGGAAAGTCTCGGGTAACAATTACCGGGGAATTGCTGCACCCTCGAAGTTGAGAATTCGAGATCTCAGTACCGAAAGGAAGTGAGAACTCCTCTTCTGACCCGTGTGGAGTAAGAGGTCATGTTTGACACAGCCTTTTGTCTGCAGATTACAGTGTGACTGCACACTCCAAGCTGGTCATTGTCACTGCTGGTGCCCGGCAGCAAGAAGGAGAGAGCCGCCTTAACTTGGTCCAGCGCAACGTGAATATCTTCAAATTCATCATTCCCAATGTTGTTAAATACAGTCCTGACTGCAAGCTGCTTATTGTCTCAAACCCAGGTTTGTCTTGTGTTGCCATAAGAGGATTTGGCTTAGAGAATAGTGTTTCTTCAGTAGGGTGGCATTAGTGCACAGGCTTTTAGAAAATACTTATGCTGGGGAAGAGATGTCTCCAGGGAGACCTTGGAGAACCTTCCAGTACCTAAAGGGGCCTGAAAGAGAGGTGGACTATTTACAAGGCATGTAGTGATAGGACAAGGGGTAACTGCTTTAACTGAAAGAAGTATATCTAGGTTAGCTGTATGGAAGAAATTCTTTTTTATGAAGGTGGTAAGACACTGGAACAGTTGGCCCAGGGAAGTTCTGGATGTCCCATTCCTGGAAGTGGTCACGGCCAGGTTAGATGGAGCTTTGAGCAACCTGGTCTAGTGGAAGGTGTCCCTGCCCCTGACAGGGGGTTGGAATGAAATGATCTTTGAGGTCCCTTTCAACCCAAACCATTCTATGATACCCATATAGCAAAAAGTGTCATCTTCCCTCTCCAGGCTCAGCAGTTTGGTCTTCTGACGAATAAACTTGGGTCTTCAATCCAAATGACCTTGAGCACAGTAAGGTTCACTGATAATTGCATGTACAGCATAAAGGTAGAGCTGAGAGACTGTTTAGAAACAGCCATTAAGTTGTATAAAACAGACATTATGTTAGTCCACTGCAGTGCCTGGCCATGAGCACTGCTTTGTGCTCTGTTCCATGCGAGGAGCATGCAGGTAAAATGCTTACAGATGAATGGAAGGTACCATCCTCATTATCAATTTGCTCATGAGCAGCTCTTGTTATCCCCCTGTTCTCCCTACAGTGGATATTTTGACCTATGTGGCCTGGAAGATCAGTGGCTTTCCCAAACACCGTGTTATCGGTAGTGGCTGCAATCTGGACTCTGCCCGTTTCCGCCACCTCATGGGAGAAAGGCTGGGCATCCACCCTCTGAGCTGCCACGGATGGATTGTTGGAGAGCACGGAGATTCCAGTGGTAAGGGTGAAATTGGGCTGGCTGTTACACAGAACTCCCTGATGCTTTGTTTGCCAGAAACACCTTGAAAAGCTACAGCAAAACATTGCTCCAAAACCTTTGCACTGCAGCACCTTAAAAATGCAAGTCCTGATTTAAGTCTTTTGCTGCACAGAGTAACCCTAGATGATCTATATTTGACCTGAGTGACTGCGCTTGGAAAGGTCATTACTGTAACCTGAGGTGGCTAAACATTTCTAGGCTAAATTGTTCCCGTAACTCCCAAAAAAACCCCAAACTGAAGCAGCAAGAGGATAAAGTTCTCTGCAAGGGCCTCTCAAAGATCTGCACCAGACCTACTGGTAGTCACTCAGCTGCCATTACTGGCATCTCTTAATTACCATACATAGGAATTGAAGTGCAGAGGCAAGTCTGGAGAACAGGAAAAAGCACAACTTTTTCCTTATTTAACCTGTACTTTTCCAAGCAGCACCATAGCAGGACTGTCTGCTTCCTGACACCCACCAGAATGCATTTGGAATCAATTCTTATTTTGAGAAAACTTTGCAAAATACAGAGTGACTGTCACTGTAGTTCATGTTGCCCAGGCATTTCACTTTAACAAAGGTGTATTGAAACTTTGTGACACTGCACATAAATGTCGATGTGTTCCTAGGTTCTCTGCCTGCAATTTAGATTGGCCGTATAGGTCATACTATATTTAAAGTCATTGCTAAATGCTAAGTGATGTGTTGCAGATTAATCCAGCTAGATCTTATTTTAGGTGTTAATTTGAGAAGGACTAAGTGTTGTGAGATAATTAATCTATGTGCAACTTTCAGTACCTGTCTGGAGTGGAGTGAATGTTGCTGGCGTCTCCCTGAAGGCTCTTCATCCAGACTTGGGAACTGATGCAGACAAGGAACACTGGAAAGAGGTCCATAAGCAAGTCGTGGACAGGTAAATACTGGTTTGGCTTTTTTATAAATTTCAACACCAGAACAAATCATGAAGAGCTGAAAAATCTCTGAACTGCAGTACCCAGATCTAGAATACCTCAGTAGCCCCAAACGTCAGGATGCAAACATAGAACATGAAATAATATTTTAAGGAGCAATGCAGATTTGGCAGTTAAGTTTTTGGGATTAGTAAACTTTAAATTAGGGAAGACCTTAAACTTCTAGGCTTCCAGTGTAATTGTGGGGACTAGTGTAAAATGCAAATAGAATTATTCACTGCTGAGTTCATTTTGGTCCTGTCAACAAATCAGTCAAGCTTCTGATGCCTCCAAATTGATCAGGACACCTCCAAAAGCCTTTCTCACAAACTTGAAGCATTTTGGTTGATGATACCTGTTCTTTAATGAGTGTCTGTGTCTCTGTAGTGCCTATGAGGTGATCAAACTGAAGGGGTACACATCCTGGGCTATTGGCCTTTCTGTGGGAGACCTAGCTGAAAGTATTATGAAGAATTTGAGAAGAGTGCACCCCATCTCTACAATTGTTAAGGTGAGCAGCCCCTTTTTGCTAATTTCTGTCTTACTGAGAATTAAGTATCTCTGGAATTCTGAAAAACAGTAATCACTTTCTAGTTTAATTTCAACTAAATTTAGTTTCCTGATAGGATATTCTATGAAATATACAGACATACATAAATTCCAGCCTAACAATCCTTATGTACTTTTTAGGGCTTGCATGGAATAAAAGAAGATGTCTTCCTAAGTGTTCCTTGTGTACTGGGCAATAATGGCATCACTGATGTAGTAAAGATGATCCTAAAACCTGAGGAAGAGGACAAATTAAGGAAGAGTGCAGACACACTGTGGGCAATCCAGAAGGAACTACAGTTTTAAACATGCCCAAGCAGTTTTTGGCTCTTAGCAGTTTAACGGGTTTAGTGGTTTGTCTTACGTTGCACTCTCCAAGTAAGTCAAATCTTTCAATGTATTATCTCAACTAGAACACACAAAAAGCTCAAATCTGAACAATGGAGTTTCCTGAAAGATAGCATTAGGAAACTAATCTGGGGTTTTCCCTGGTCACAGACACCCATGTTCTTAGCCAGAGCTAGATAACCTAGTCAGTCTTGTTCAGTGAAGTGGTATGACAGAAATCCAGCAATCAAAGCAGCACTGCCTAAAAAACCCTTTGCCTTTTCCTCATCTTGTTTCATGTTGGTTCAAAGGAATAAGGAGTAAGTAATTGCTACACAATGTGAAACCAAAGACTTTTCTTGAAGTTAAAGGATTGTCAAGACAATTGACCAACCTCTTCAGCCAGCTGAATAGCTTAAATATTTCACTGTTGATAGGTCCAAGTGTATTTTCCTAACACTGCTTTGGAATTTTTGTGGATATTTTTTTCTTAGAGAGCCTTATTTTTGTGTACTATATCAGTCTAGTTGTAAGTTCTGTCTCCTCAGCATGTTTAAAAAATGCTAAGACTTCTATGTGCAACAAGACAGTGACTGTCCAACTGTAGTACCAACTACAACACCAAATAAACCACAAACTGTTATTTCTGTCTCCTTGTTTTTCTTAATAGGGCTTTGTCTCCCACATGTAGCTGTTTCCACCCACCTAAATCAATTCCATTTTTCAAGTCACACTAATTCCAACATCACCTGTGTAATCATGTTATGTGTGCAGCTGTGCTGGAGGCTTCAGGCAGCTATGTAGTTATGGAAGTCTCACCTAGTTTTTTAAAATGAACTCCAACCTCTTCAGAGCCAACAGTAACATGAAAAGCCTTAAGGCAAAGGCTCAGTCTAAAGCCATGCTGGTTATGGTGCCGAGACCAAGAACCTTTTGAGTTTTCACTGTCATAATATTTTTCCAGTTTGGCACAACATCTTCCAAATCTCACAAGTAAAGTGAAAGCATGGTTAAGCTGACACTGCATAAGGCAGGCCCTGTTTGAAAAGAAAGCACATCATACACAGTTCTGTAGAGGAAGAAAATATGCAACAAATTTTATTCAGCGTTAAGTCCACCAGCACAAAGATTACAGGAGATAGAAAGTGCATTAATAAAAGCTAGTCTTTACCAAAAAGAAAATATATTATTGATTCAAATTATCTTACACTTGAATGATGTAATAACTTACTCTGGGCACCTACTGATTAAGAGAAAGATCAAGAGAACAGCTGCTTCATAAGGAAATCTAACTTCCCGGATAAAGTCTGGGAATTCAGTAGAGATCACTGAGTCCAGCAGTCTTCCTTGCTTTCTGCATCAATGCCCTCAGCTGGAACTGCTTGCGAGACAGAAGACGTACATGCTGCAGAAAGAAAAACAACAGCTCCCTATTGGTAAAGTTCTGATAAAAACTTAATAACACTGCAATCCAAATGTTCAAAGCACAGCACATTCTGTGACCCAAAGGGGATGTCAGTTTTTTGGAAACACTAAATTCACTATTCTACTAAATGGCATTTTCTTGGCTTAAAATGACTGGCAGATGGCTACCAAATGCAATCATTACAGGGTTTTTTTTGTGATTTTTTTAAATTATTAGCTAATTCATTAAATTGTAATAATAAATAATTAATTATTAACTCCACACATATTCTTATCAAAGTAATAATATGCACTCCAAGGTGAAATCAGACTAATGCACTTCGCATGGGCCAGACAACAGTTCTTCTGCCAGAAGATAAAGAGAACTAGCAAGGCACACAAGAATGAAACAATATGACTTCATACCTATAATGCTTTTAAAATTGGTCTTTTAATTCTGAAATTACTTTCTAAAACTTAGGCTTGAATGTATAAAGATTCCTGTTCCTACAGGATCCTTTTCTGTGAGGAGATCATGAACATTAGTAAGCTGAACCAAAGAATCCAAAGTAAACATATTTAAAATGCACATCTTAGGAGGTTTTTAAGAAACCTACCTTTAAAAAGACATCTAAATCTATCACTCCACGTCTCAATGCTTCCCCAAGGTAGAAGATGGTGTCTTCAATTGCATTTTCCTCTGCATATAAGTTCAGGATCTGCTTGTAAAGTGGTGCTGTAGGAATAATAACTTCATCTATGTCATTATTTTCTGACTGGCTTTCCATTTTCTCTAAGGCAGAACTGAGCTCCTCATCCTTCTTTTTAAGAAGTTCAATGTTCTTGTCAACTTCAGCCTAAGAACAATTAAGATGTTTATTTATTTTCTTGCGATACAATTGTCTAGATGAAAAATTTTTAGACATACCAGTTCATTCTGTACTTCTTTGCTTATTTTGATTATGATTTTAACAAAAGAAAGAGCTATCAATCTGTAGATTTCAGATTCTTTCCTTTCGAAAAAGTAACATCTGCTTTAGATAACGTCAATCCATTGCCCATTTAAACTGTAGAGAAGGCATGCCAACACTCCCAAGTATTTCCAAGTTGCCACATTAGGAAAAATAATCATTTAAGCTAGCTAAAGATAATAAAAACAAAGCCAAAGTAATTATTTTCTTTGGAGTGTGGTATCCCCAGTTCTCTAGTCCAATTAATAATTTCTAGTAAGTTTTTTAAACCACATCTGAACACTGAGCTGGTTTCAGAAACTGTTCATCAATCCCAAAGTCTTTCTCCTGAGCAGCAGTGCAAGGAGCAGATGGACTAAGCGGAAGATGCCTTAATGAAAAACTGCAGGATTTTCTGAGCATACTGTGAGTATGGAGAGACTTCTGGGAAAGGAGAAGTTATACAAGGCAGGTTATACAAGGAGGCTGTGACCAAAATCAGTGTTCTCTGCACTAAGACACTGAAATGTTTTCCAGTGCTGCTGTTACACATTATTATCAGAACCTGAGACATAATTATGAAATAATCTCACACCACTAACAACTTTCACAGGAAGGATGGGGAAAAATAATACTGTTCCTCTACTACCGAGCAATGACATTTGTAAGACACATGCAGGACACTGCATCTCATGGTCACTGCTATTTCTGACTTGTTTCAGTCTGAGCACATGCACCCAACTGCAAAAGAGAAAATGCACTGGAAGCTTCGTTTTTTCTATCATGCCTAATAATTAAGTAATTAGAAGTTTCTGTTCACTACTAGGAACAGGTAGGCAGCAATAGCTCATCTTAGCTTACCACTTCCTGATCCAGGCGAGTTACCATCTCTTCCAGCTTCTGGTGTCCTTTCTTCAGGTCCTCTTCTGTGCGTTTCAAGGCGTTGAGCTCAGCTTGTGCGCGATCCATCTCCTCCTTCATCCGCCATCTCAGCTTGTCACTGACCGCCGAGATGAGGGAAGCACGGATGGTGTCCTCGCTGATGGTGCCATCTCTGCTGGGTCCTGCACAAGAAGGTTTCACGAGTGTAAGATTAATGCTGGGCTGCACTGGCTGCAGTATAAAGCCAGCTGGAATTGCAAGTGGCCAAGATGCTGCATGTACTTCAGCAATGTGAGACAGTAAAATAAACTGCTCTCCATAATAATTTCCAGAAGCAGCAAAGAGACCACAGTGAGAAATCATAAATTAGGTTGGACACAAGTATATTTAAGAGTATGTACCCATTCATTCACTTTATTCATTCCCATATACACACTCTTTTTTAATCTAGAAATGGCCTGGCCATTTCCTCTGAAGTCTATAAATGTTATTAGTCTGAGACCTTTTAAAGAAGAATAAGAGTTAATGGCTGGATATATTCAACCACAACTAATGTAACAGGTGGCTTGAGACAATGAATTTGCCTACTACAGGTATAACTTCGGGGTTTTTTGTTTTTTTTTTAGAATTGCCCGGCCTGGTAAGGAAGGTTCTAAACTAGGAAAGACAAAGAAAGAGTTATAGAGACTATGCATGCAGCTCAAGTGGGGATACTTCCAGGAAGGGCATGCAGCCCAGGTTCTCACGGGGAACCACCATGACACCTGCTGGAGGGACAACACAGCCAGGAACACACAGTCCAGGAGATTCCTGGAAAGCACTGACAATACCTTTCTGATACAGATGCAGCCAACGAGGAAAGATGTGCTGCTGGACCTCATATAACTAAGCAGGAGTGTCTCACTGGAGATGTGAAAGTTGGGGCAGCCTTGACTACACCGTCTGTGAGATCATGGAGTTCCATATCCCACAAGGAGAAAGCAGGTCAAATGAATGAGACTGCAACCCTGGAACTCAGGAGAGCTAAGTTTGGCCTCTTCACAGACCTTCTTGTAAGAATTCCATGGGAATTTACCATAGAGGGAAGAGGGGTCCAAGAGAGCAGGTGAATATTCAAGAATCACTTCCTTCAGGCTCAAGAACAGTGCATCCCTAGGGGGAAGTGAGCAGAAGGGGCAGGAGACCTGAATATGCTTTTGCAAATCAGCCTTTCAAGGATAATTTCAAGAGTCTGTCACTAACACACTTTTAAATAGAAAGGTAACTACTTTGTGTCTGCCACAGGAAGTGCGACGTGTCTCCAGACCAGGGAACTTGGAGTGCTCCAGAGAGTGTGAAGTGGCTACTGGTAATATTTATCACAAACCACTTCAGTTATTCTGTGGGAATAACTGGAAAGTCACAGTTTCCCCAGGCTTGTGCCTCACACCTTCTAGATCACTGAATTTCACCTGGATTGTAACAACTACTGACAATGCAAGAATTACAGCAGCTTTTGTGCCTAAACTTTACAACTCCTATGAATGAAATGCAGAGAGATTTGAAGCTCTATAACTGCAAAGAAATTATGCAAGAAGAATTTTTATTAGAGTATCTTTTTATACAGAGACACAACTATCAAAACCCTGAAGCTGTTACAGCATTATGTACATCACATCTCCCAGTGCCCTAGATTTCAAAAAACAACAAAGTGAAAAAATACTCATCATTGCTCACGTGAATCTTCTATAGTTAAAGAGAGATATTTTTTACTTCTGCTAACAAAACAAGACTAAATAAATTTGTGTCTCTTCCCTATGGTTTTTACTCTGTTCTTGTCCACAAAACCTACACCAAGCTATATGGGTGGAAAAATAAAGCTATGCAAATGAATGACAGGAACTACAGGAAGAAGCACATCATGCTTAACTAATCTACCAAAGCCTTCTAAAATACAGAAAACATAAATTTTGGTCATTATTAATGTGAGCACTATACATACATATAAATTGCACCAGAATATATGTACTTTTTTTAAAAAATAAGCAAATTACCATTAAAAAATAAAGAGATTGAATTATTAAACAACTGGTGCAAAGACAGCCTTAGGAAAATATACTTAGGAAAACATAGGTCCCAACACTTCATCTGATTCACAGTTCTGGCCTAAAAAATTCACCTTTCCAGCCAGTCAACAAGACAATTTGCAAAATTTGGTTAACTGTTAGAGCCAGCAACAGAAGTTGTCAAATAGCACCATATACACAAAACAGGAATCCATCATCCTGCTTCATATGAAAAGGAGAAAAGAACAGCACTTTCTACATGGAGAAGTAAAACTTGAACTAAGTCAGTCAAACTATCTGGGACAAAGAGTTTATTCACTGTTTAGGACTTCCTGTTTAAGGCAGACAATTGTTCCCAATCAAAAAGGCCTGATCTCCCTTCAAAAAATAGCATTAACATGATTTTAGTTACTGTTTACTTTGCATAATGAATTATTCTCTAACACAAAGTCAGAATCAGCCAGAACCAGTATCAGCAGAACTTATGTTTACTTTCTTTTCTTATGTTTTACTGACATCCCTCACTCAGGGAGTTTTTATGCAAGGCTCACTTTAACAGTAAAGTAGGACAGAGGAAAAAAAAAATAAAATCACAATACACTTAACACAATGAAAGGTCACACAGAAATGCCATCAGATAGGGAAGAGGTCTTTGCACATAAAAAGCATCATTTTAATACAGCTCAATCAGTGTATCTTTTTAAAGAGCATGAACCCATACCATCTTCTGCCACTTCCATAATTAGCCCAGCTTGGGGAAGATTTTATGGCACATGGTCATTAAATCCACAGAACTCTGAAACCTTTAACCTTTACTAGGCAGAGTCTGGTTTCAGAAGTGACCTTACAGAATCATCAAACCAGTAACTGCATCAGAAAGGTAATTAATGGCAAATGACTGAAGAGAAAGAAAAAACCTGAAGGACTATTTGAAAAAGCAGTGATTGTTAAAAACTTGAGCTACTTTGCATGAACATTTTCATTCAGTTCCAACTAGGCTCACTACAGGAAACACCACCACCACCCACACAAAACTCTGAAGCTGTAGCAACTGATATGCTCCTAAATAAACTACCACAATGAACCACAGCCAAACAAACAAACAAACTGTACAGGAAAGAAAAATTTTCAGTTGAAAGGAAAAAACAATACTCTACTGTAAAAAACACCCAACAAAACAAACACAACAACAAAAACACCTCACAATATTGCAAATACAGGGGATGATTAAAGAGATGTGTTTGCATTTCATTTGGCATGAGAGATAAGCCATGTAAAACAGATGTAGGAATTTTACATAGCTGCAGCAAATGAGTCAGTGTAGTGTTAAATGGTCACTAAGAAACCTGGCACTACAACATGGTATCACAGATGATCTAACTCAGGACTGGAAGAGCCTTCTATCTTTGGCAGATATTGCACCTCTATTCATCTTCAGTGGGGGTGAAAACGAGGGAAAGAAATGAAATAGAACATATCTATATTTTAAATTAACTCTCTGCTACATAAGGCAAAACTGGATTTGTTAGAGAAAAAAAATTTTAGAAAAAAATTGTTTGAGCAGAAAAAGCCAACGTTCCCTAGAAATGTTATCAGCTCCCTACAGGAGAGCCAATGGAGAGCATTAATTCTCCAGGACAGAAGTGCAGCCCCACAGCACTGAGCACTGTTTGAGGTACTTGGGGACAGCAGCTTCCCTGCACTGTGCATGGCAGACCCACATCACGTCAGCGTGGAGGGGACCACTGAAGCAGCCAAGAACTTTCAGAAAAGACTTTCTTAATTGAAAAGGCTGAAAGAACTTGGACACAAAGGACAGGATCAGGCACAAGAAAAATACAACATACAACTTACTGCTGCTTTCAAATTCTGTAGTAACAGAACTCCTCAGATATTTTAGTAAGAGTAAAGTAGAAGCATCTCTCTTCCCTTGCCTTGTCCCCATGTATGTGAAGCAAAATCACAAAATACACACAGTTCTGGAAAGAAAAGACATTCTATGACTCTAACCCAGGCCGTTCCATAAATAACTGGGAGTTCACACATTAAATGAAGAACCAGTGGATGCACTTTTAAATTATGGTGCAAGACACTACAACGGATTGATAATGTGAACAATGTCACAACACAATCTACACCCTCACCATACAACTGTGCCAAAAGGACTATGAACAGCTGGAAAGTCACTGCACCAGCTTCCCACTTAACTAGATGATATTTATCACTGGTTCCCAGTCTTCTACACATATACTGAAAGTGAGGGGCAGGATGGAAAGCAAGCTCGTGTCCTGTGTCAGCAAAGGGCCACAGAGCAGCAGACTGGGAACAGACACATGTAAATACCCTAAATCCTGATGCTGAAGGGAACAAAGGAGGAAGTGACAAGCAGAGAGCAATAAGAAGCAACAGGGAAGAGGTTGGAGACGAAACTCAGTAAAAATGAAGCTCATTCCAAACTGCTGCTTTAGAAAGTTACTACTTTTGGAGGAAAGAAAGTATGACTAAAGTGAGTCCAGTAGATGCTTAAACGATGACAAAAGTATTTTTCTAAACCATGAACAGAGCAATGCAGATAATCAAAAGCCACCTACAGTTAAAGGGTGAGGAAAAAAACATGTAGTTACATGCAGTGCTCTTCAAAACATTCACAGAGCACACACAGTGTATTGTATAAAACCAGGAATTTATTGAATTTCTGACTGAATAAAATGTAAGGTGAAGGACATAAAATGTATTTTTTTCTTCCTTTGAATAAATTTTAACTAGAGATCAATACTTTGGAAGTTCAGAGTAAGAACAACATATTACTTTCCCCATTTTACTTCTTTATATATCAGTCATACGGAGAAGCTCTACTTCAGAGAAATCCTTTCCAAGGTACTCACCAACAGTGGTGACAGGAGGCTGAGAAGGGTAGTACTGAACACTAGTGGTTGCTGGAAATGGAACACCACCTGGATAAGGATAGTTTGGGTAGCTGCTTTGACAAAGAAAGACATGCTAATATTATGCAACTATTAGTAAAATATCATCCACCTATATTATCTTTATTGCCACCCCGCTAAACATTCATTTACATAATAAAATGTTAAAATTGCAGGCCTTTTTCCTGTTCACATTAACATCCTTCACAACTGGTATTTCTGGTGTTATTTAAGATAAAGAGTTGCAGATGAAAAGGTATCTCGTTATTGCCTGGTCAACATTTGGATAACAAATTCTCCTAAATCTCTTAGTCTCGCTATATGAAACCCCACAGGTATCCAAAAGAAATTATTCCAGCTACAAACTCCCAAAGAGCAATCTCAAATTAGCAATTTTCAATATGAGAAGAGTTAAAAAGACGACTGATGAACTGCTTTATGTAAACATAAAAATCCTGTGCAAAATATGGTTGCAAGGTAAAACCAACTCCCCCAGAAATTCTCAGTCCTGCTCTGAAGGACGAAGAAGGCAAAAGGATTCATTTGCTCACTGAAACAATTATGAGATGACATATGACAATCTACAACACCTTCCTAAAACACATTTGCTATCAACTAAAACAGGGACACAAATTAGTCAATACTAGATTGACAAACACCTGCATGCAGCAGAGTATTAACTATGGTTATAATTAAACAAAGTGGTCCACAAACCCATGCAAAATATAAAATAAGCATATTCTGTCTCTCTTCAGCTAACTGCAAATTTAATAGTCTTAAAACCTTTCTATTAATTCATAAATTATATATTTTAAAAACAGTTCTTCTATTACTTTTGTACAAACATTAGGAGCACTTTAAATAAACATATTTAGAGGAAAAAACATGCTCTAAGAACTTACAAAAATCCCAATTTTTCACCTCTTAAAACATAACACATCCCCCCCTTCCCAATCTTCACAGGTGTTTACATTTTAATTTTTTTTAAAAAACCAAAATGCTCCATATTACAGCAACATCTCATATGCTCCTACTACAAAATCAGGACATAAGGATATTAATAATAAAAACAATTAATTATCATGTAAAAAATATAAGTACACACTAGGAGGCAGTAGTCAACATCTCACTATTTACTCAGACAGATCTACAAGTCTTCTGGAAATGCTTTATTCTGAACTATTATATAGAAAAAAATCTTGGTTAATATTAATAAAAAGCTTTTAAAGTAACTTTGTGTCCTTCAAATTCCCTTAGAGTGCTCTAAATTAAGTCCACATTTACACTGGAGTCAAGATTTGTATTAACTCAGCAGTGTTTTGTTCAATTTTTGACTTCCTAATTAAATCTCAACTTTTAGGGGTATATTTCTTTCTATGTCATGTTAATGTATCAATCTCATAAAAATATATGAGTTAATAAGTATATAAAATATATAATATCTTAAAAAATTATTTAAAATATAAAATATGTTTTTACATAAATATATAAAAATATATGAGCTGGGAGTTAGGTAATTTCAAAACCTATTTATCACCCATATATATTTTATTTGAAGCAACACTAAGAAAGCTAAACCTTCATCCAACTTTCTTCTGGCTACTGACAAGAATTCAGCCCTCACTTTTAACAAACCCTGCTAACATGAATAATTATACAACAAACACACCATAAGAAAATACAACTATGATGAGACACTCTTCAGTGAAACTCTCTATCAGGTAAATGATGATGGTTTTAAGGAGCTCTTACCTTGGGTTTGGAGTGCTCGAGGGTGGATAGGGAGATATTCCACCTGGAATTCCTGGCACATAGGAAGCTAAATAAAACAAGGATTTTGTGTATTTTTACACTTCAGAAGTTAAAACCCTCAATGTAAAGAAGTTCTTCCTCACATATAAAAATAACCTCACTGCTACACTGATTTTTTTTCTTAATCATTACTTTAAACTAATCACTGCATGGATAAAAATAAGTTTGATTTGAAAATGCACAACAAGTAGGTGTACCAAGAAAAACAAAGAACCTGCAGCTAGGTTCAGAAAAAAAAAAACCCATGTTATTAAAGATGAAGAGCTGTCTCCATGCTTTATAAAATAGCTGAAAAAAGAATTCAACCTTTCTAGCCAATGATCTTTACTCACTAAATAACAAGTGTGTAATTCAAGTACCTTCAGAGTAGTTGATTATCTGTTTAATAATCCAACCACGTCCTTATCCAGTAATTTCTGCTATTTAGAAGTTAGATTTAAACATTTGTTACCAGCACATATAAACATCTAAAGCTTTAATAATCTTTAGCAATTTAAAGATTTTTCTTGAAAAGCTGACAAAGATTATGTTTAGGACATACTCATTCCACATTTCTAGCAATTTTCAGAATTACATCAAATAGCTCTTTTTTTTTTAAGAGCCGAGCTATTTCCACCCTTCAGTGCTTTCAAATGATTAAAATTTTTGTCAAAGGACTTCATTTCTTCTTAAACAATCTATCTAGAACTTGGAAAAAACCCAGACATAAAGGTCTGTAAAAGAGGGAAAGTCTGATTACAGTAGCAAAACTAAACAGCTATTAATAATTTCAAAACCCCGAAACACTTCCACTGAAATTACTTGACCTATGAAGTAATTCATAGTACTTCAGTTTGATTCAATTCAAAATAGTAATTCAAAGCACTTCAGCTTTGAGTGACTACAAGAGTAAGCAAGTGTGGTTCATTGAAAGTTTGTCCTTAAGGCACAAGTCACAGCCTCTGCTAAAACTACACTTACACTGACCCCCACTGTTCCTGGAAAATCAGGACGATCCAATCATCTGGTGCTCTCACAGGCAGGGTAGCCACGGACAGGCTGAAAAGTCCCCAACACCTGCCTTTAGTCAATTATTCCTAATGGTCCCATTTATGCTTGCTACCCATTTTCTCACAGGTTAAGAGCCTAAAACCTTGCTAAAAATGGGTTCTGCTGGAAATGGCAATGAATAGCACTTCTGCTTTTCAAATGTAACACTGTGATCAAGTAAAAGCCATATTTCAACAGAAAATGGCCACAGCCTTGAAAACCCAACAAAAATAAATAACCCCAAATACAGCTACTCTACCATTAATTTCATGTGGAACTGTTAAAACATCATTAAATGATCCCCACCTAATCTGCTCTCCCTCCCTCCCTGTGCCAGTCTTTAGCTTGAGGATGTCTATGCTACTGGTTTTTTGGGCTTTTTCCACCCAATATAGAGTCTCCTCCTGGAAGAATTTCTAGGATTTTCTGTTCTCCACTTCCTCTTTATCCCCTACCTACATATCCCCAGTCTTTAAAATAAGATGCCTCCAGAACTTTAAATAAAGAAATTATTTTAAAAGTCTTGAGGATTTTTGCAAGAAAATAAGAATGGGTACCAAGTCAGAACACCAAATCAACAGAGATAAACAATAAAAAATCACAAGGCAGGGGTTTTTGAATATTCAGCCAGCAATTTGAAAAAAAAATAAACCACACAAACAGGAGCATGGGCCTAGGAAACACAAGCAGTAAGCATGCTTGTGCTTATGAAATCAATGATTACTGGATACTTAAAAGATGGGCTTGTATTATTAGAATGAAAAAAACTGAGATACAAAGTTATTTGAAGAATCTCTTTTTAAGTCTAATCTTGAAATGTTGACAGGACTCTGGTTGTTTTGAGGAGCTTGGGCGTGTTCTGATTTTGCCTGGGTTTTGCTTTGTTGTAATACAAACTTGATTTCTCTCCTCCAAAACCCAAAATCCCCCACGAATTCTTAGACTCATAGAACCTTTTAGATTGGAAAAGACCTTTAAGATCATTGAGTCCAACAAGGTACAGCCCAGGTGAATTCACTAGCCAGCAATATAAGAAGTAAAATGTATTATTTGTGGGCAAACTGTGCAGGGCAACAATCCCTTTGAAATACGAATACGATTATTTGTAGAAATCAGTAGTGATGAGCACTCACTGGTTGGTGGGCCTGTTGCCTGGTATGGTGGGTAGCTGGAGGAAGCAGTAGGCCGAGAAAAGACTGGAGGTTCCTCTCCAAACACCACGATCATGACCTGGATCAGCTCCAACAAGTCTGACTGGGGCTGGGAGGGAAAGCAAATCACAAGTTTTTCATTTTGCTAACAGAGAGTTTAACTGACTGTAGCAACAAAAGGATACCATTCCTTTTATTTGTGGGTTTCAATTTTCTTAAAAGGCATATCTCTCCATCTGTATACATATGTGCATAATTAACTTCCTTTCTGGATTCTCTTACAGATACCAAACCCAGCCAGCTTGTACTCAAAAACATATAGCACAATACACCAGCAGCCAGGTTTACATCCAGAATAAAGTGGGTAATACACAGGTCCATATCAACTGCAGAACAATACACGACTGGGTACAAATGTCCAATGATGGATTATAATAATATTTTAAAAAGTTAAATTCACCCCCCAACATGAAAGAACATACAGATCACTGAGTTTTTTAGACATTTCAATTTCATACACCACAGCTTTTGCTCCAATTCAGAATGTCTCAATAGAAAAAAAAATACTCTAACCCACTAAGGAGTGGCACAAACCTCCTTTAAATACAGTTATAAACCAGGCTTCTCTGTTTATAACTACTTAATATAGGCATGATTTCATTTTGCCAAAATAAGAACAAGCATTATGAATGCAGCACCAGATTAAATATCCCAATTCCAAGTTTACTTAGCTCTATAATCCACTTACTTACTTTTACCAACCTCTCAAACTGAAAGAATTCCGTAGCGCCTGTACCTTAGATGATTCTCTCACTTTGTGCAACACCTGCATCCTGACCTGGGCAATCTTTTTCTACTATTATCATGCAAGCACACAACTACCACCCATCCTCAATAAATGTATTCCTGTTAAACCCTTCTTACAGAACTATGCATCTTGTACCATTTTTCTATTCTTGTCAAGACAGTTCATCTTCTTTACAAGTCCATGTTTTGGCCAAAACTTCTATGAGGGCTGCACTGCTCAATGCCTCTACTTATTGGCAAAGCAAATATATCCATACACATGAGGGTCCAGGAGTGTCTACATAAAGAAGTCCAAGTGTTTGTACAAGTCTGTTAAAGTCACAGATGTTTTAAATAAATTTATAATTTTCCTTCTGTAAATATTCTTATCTCACAAATCGTCACATCAATGTCCTGCCAGGGGAGAGGACACCTTACACTGCACTGTTTAATCAGACAAATTGTAACTAAAGATGCAATTACATTAAATAACCAGAACACAGAATGCAACATCTTGAACTTTAGGACATTCAAAAAAATAAACAAATTATTTTATTTAAAAATGGTCAGATCTCTAATAAAGACTATGTTTTTTATTAAATATGATACAACTATCCCGAAGAATGCAGGATAAGCAGTTTGAGAATTTCAAGTTCCCTATACTTACATATTTCCACTCATGCAGGTAGGGAAGGTATATCTTTCCATTTGCATCAACATGCTTCCCAGTTTTTATTGTCATAGAGCTAGTGGGTTTAACAAAACAAATTGGGGGGTTGAAAGGGTAGGTGTCCAGCAGCCACAAGCAAATTGGGATATTGTATGTGTTACCTAGAAAAGATATTTTGAAAGATTTTTAAAGTTATTTCAATTCTTCAACTGTCCTTCTGTATTCATATTCATAAAAAACTCCTAAGCCCAGTAAACTCAAATGCACAAAGTTAGAAGCTGAAGCCAAAATCTACTAATAACATTCAATGAATAGGTAACACTATGGACACAAACTCAACATTTTTCAGAACAATTTAACTTTGATCGACAATTATTATTCACCACCAATACACAACCTCATTTGTTCTACAAGGCAACATTACAAGACTCTAATCTGAATTATTGTTAGCTGCAGCAATAAATGGTTTGCAACCCTCATTCAACTGACAAGCTTGAAAAAAAGTGCAATACTGAAAGAAAAGAGATGTTACAAAGCCTTAAAAGACTGAAGAAGTGACGCTCAGCATTCAAATTTTATCCTGCAGCAAAAATAGAGAACAATTTCTTTAAAATATTTTACTTTAGAAAAGTAAAGGATTTCAAGAAGTGGTGAAGTTGAATCAGGACAACTCTAAGTAATTTTTTCATGTAATTTGGGAAAATAATGGGGATAATGAAAATTGTAATAAATGCCTACCTCTGTAAGGCACAGGAATGGTTCCACTGAGGCTCATCAACTCCCTAGATGAACCATCATTAAAAACTGAAAGGGAACAAACAATATTTTTAAAACAAACATATTGGTTACATTAATCTCTGTTCAGGTTATACTCCACCTATTTATTGGCATAAGTTTTCCCAAGTTACACACATACAAATATAAACTCAACCTGAAAGGTTCAGCTCTTGCACATTTATGGATTAGCAAATGACTGTTCACAGTCAGGTAACTCCTTATGAATAACACACTTCTGAGAAATGAATGATTAATCATTGCCAAACTACCTTCTCTACAAATAAAACTGTTTCCTCATTCAGTGACCAAGTAAAATGTTGGAAGCTTGCAAACTTCAAGTAATGCAAATTGCTGCAAAGATAATCTGAACTCAAACTTGATTTAAAAAAACAACTGCCATCCGAGGTTTTTAATTTCTTATGCTTTCTTTAAAAAAACAGGTGAGGAAGAATACTGAAAATTACTGGGCCACAGGCATTTATTACAGAATCGGTAAATGTAATTTAACCAAATAGTAACACACTGAAGAGGAAGAAAGAGTGCTTGACTCTTTGCCAAATCTTAGTCTTAGTCACAAACTGCACAAGAAGTCTGACCTGAATTTACTGAGTCACTGTATTTAGTTTTCTCATACTTTTAATCCAATACCTTATTCTTGCCTGACTAAATCAGCTTCTGTTGAGGAGGCTTTTATCTTCCTAATTCCACCTGACAGTTTCTAGCCATAATTCAAATGTAGGTTAGTGTGCACAATTATTGTGGAGCTGATGTTCTGTAAAGGCAGGCAGAATGTGTTGGGATTTCAATGTGAGTATGTATTTCATTATTAATATGAACTTGAAAACTACCTCGTCAGCAATGTAACCATTTTCTTGCAGCTGATGTCACTGCTACAAATAACGTCGATTATCTGTAAGTGATTCTGTGCTTAGCCTTGCCCAGGCAGCTTAGAGAGCATTAGGGAACACAAATGGCTACAGCTCAAGGATATCTGAAATTGTGATCACCATCCTTACGCAAACCTGTGCAGCTATTCCAGCCACAGTCCTTTCACTCCTGTTTTGTTTCTCCAGTCACTACATGAATTTTAATTTCTGTGACAGCTGCTGGCTTGCAGCTATTCAAGTTAAAACTAATTCATCTTTTTTACCTGGCCATGCCCTTTCTTAATATTTCTCAATCCAGATATACAATTTAAAAAGCAAAAGACTTTAAATTTTTTGATGATGTGTTAGTAATATAAGTTAGATCACAGAGGAATCCCACAGGTGACAGCTAAAAAAAGGTGACCATAAGAAGACTGACCTCAGCAGCTATGCTGGCTCATGGTATGCTGTGAAACCCTAGATATCATCCTCATTTAAGACACTTAAATTTAAATTAACTTACAGAGTTTTAAACAGCTAATAAACAGTGATTATCATCAATAATTTACATTACAAAACCCTCATGACAATTTTCTATATACTTAACTCTGTTTTCTTCATACTCTTAAGGACTACTACAGTTATTTTAAATGAAGCATTTCTTCACTGATTTACAGTTCTTCCTACACAGAATTTTAAAAACGTCTTTATATGGCAGCAAAGCTGAATTAGTAAGATACCAGCAATCTCAGGACACCAACTGATGGCATCAGTGAGTGATTAACCAAAAGTTAAGCTGTGAAAAATGTGACACTTCTTGGCACATTAGATAGTTATTTTCTAAAGTAACCTTACTATGTTACTGAGCCTGTGTTTCTAAAGAAGTATTCATGTCAAAGACAAAAAAGAGAAACTCAAGTTATGTTTTCTGGTTTTAGTCTTCTTTTTCCGCCCCAAAAAACTCCACAATACATCTGAAACACCAACAATTCACGAACAAAAATTTTCTCATGCACAGACTGACCATATGAATCCATGACAGGTTTGAGGTCCTTGTACTGAGTAATAACACTGGTTGTCTCCTGTATAGTTAGGTCTCTATACTTATACTGGAAAACAAAAGAGAAAGGAATTACTTCAGAAGCTAAATTTTTTGTGTAATTTAATCCAATTTTTAATTTTACCCGATAGGCAGCATTCATGAAAGTTTATATCTATATATGGACATTCTTCTCCACTCTTAGTTTGGAATAAGAATTTATTTGTCTGTATTACTTAACTGACCACTGCCTATATAACTTACTGAACTTCAACAAGGTGATAGGATGTTTTTAGTCTTAACGTTTTTAGTCTATGCATCAAGTGAGTTGGGAAAAGCAATTGCATGTTCTTTCATGTTCTACCATAACCAAATGTATCTAAGATGTGTGAATCTTAAAAAAAAAGAAAAAAAAAGGCATCTCCAAACAAATACAGTGATGTTTTGAACATCCCTGATAAATAGCTATCTAGAATCTGAACCACATAGATACATTTCACAGCACTTTTCAAAGCAACACCATATTTATCAATCACTGTCTAGCTTTACATGTATTTTATCAACTAGAAAGCAGACAAATCAAGGCACAATATTACCAGTAATAATACTGGTTTTACCCCTTTCCTTTTATCAGGAGCAGGGAATAACAGCACAGATGACCTGTAAATCACAGATACACTACTACAGAATTCACCAGTTTCAGAACTACAACCCACTGACAGCAAAGAGTCTCCTGGGCAACAGAAAGTTGGTTCACCACCGAGTGCAGCTCTTTCGCCTTGTGGTCATTCCTCCTGATAATTACCATCAAAAAGGAAAGCCAGCAATGTGGTCCCTTGACAATTGTTTCACCTAATACAATTTTAAAAAATTGCAGTCTTCAGATGTCTTAAGGAACACAGACAGCAACCTTTCACTGAACCACGGTAGGAAGACAAAGGGCCCAGCAAAATGAAATGTCTGATATCCAAAGCACGCAAACATTAACAACATCTGAACAAATTAATTCAGACATTATCCAAGAGCAAACTGCGGTGCCACAGCTAAAGGTCACCTTGGCTCTGACAAACACTCATGAGTTGTGAAGCTTAGAAATTAACTCTTCTTCCTGTCATCTCCAGAGACTGACAAGGATGTCCCTCCTGGGCATGACAACTCAGATTTACTGAGCAGAGACGAACTCACCACGCCACTTCCCACAATGCCACCTCACCCTACAGAAAGCACCAGCACCTCGGGAGATGCTGTGACTGAACTTCCTCAAATGACCAAGGACAAAACAGCCATGTGGTCTGTCTGCAAAACACTGGTCTGTGGGACAGAAAGCAACCCCTCCAGCAGGGATTCCTGTGCGTGCAGGGAAGCACAAGCACAGAGGTCAATCAGCCCCTGGATGCTGTTTTGGTGGGAGGGCTGCAGAAAAGCATCTCAGCCTCCTTTGGAAAGTGGGTGTGGGATTGGGAGTGAGCACCAGGGGCCTGACAGAGAGATAACTTTGTTAACATTTGAGTATATTCCTCCCTCCCTCCCCAAAACTTGACAGAAGCAGGAACAGGCATTGCTGGAACATGGAGGAATTTGCATGTACACTGGCAGCACATACCCACACCACTGTATGTGTCACTACAGGACAAATGACAGCTGGTCATCAGCTACTTTTAAAAGGTGAGGCCTTCTCATAGGAACAAACTTTATGGTGCAGGATATAGCCTCAACGAGATTGGCATAATCACTATTAAAAAGAAAACTGGATTCCGCTAGCAGAAGCTCCTAAAAAGCACAAGGATCACAAAATGGTTTGGGTTGGAAACATACTTAAAGATCATCTCTTTCCAAGCCCAAGGCAGGGAACCTTCCACTAGACTGGGTTGCTCAGAGCCCCATCCAGCCTGGCCTTGAGCACTGCCAGGGATGGGGCAGCCACAACTTCTCTGGGCAACCTGTGCCAGTGCCTCACCACCCTCATAGTAAAGAAGTAAGCAGAGTCAGGCTTTAATCCCACTTTTGGCACAAGAATCTCAAGTCAGTTGAGTCAAGGCACTGATAAAACAATGCCTGCCTGCTCAGCAGGCACACTGAATCTGGTACATGGTGGTTGATAGGGCTGATAAACCACAAATCTGGTTATCTGGGGTGCTTTCAAGAATTAGGCACACCTGAACATTAAGCAAGCATTTTTGTATCTCTATTAAAACAAAGAAAAAGAATATTCTTGCAAACTGTTTTTACACTGAGTGACGATTACTTAGTAGAGAGACAGTTGTATGATTTCAGCTGCTGCCACAAGCAAAATTAAATGTTAATTTCAGCCGTTAATTTCTGTACTTAGATCGATTTCCAAGAAATGTCAAAATCTCTTTGGAAGATATAAGATCCTAGTGATTTCTACAAATGTAAGTAAGACTAATTAATTTGAATATTTAATTTCTAGACTTTTTTTTTTCCCTTCTCCATTCTCAGATGCAAATGCATCCCCCTCATTTTACATACCAAGAAACAGATCACAGAAAGATGAAGCTTTTCAAGATCTGACAGCAGGTAAACATCTGAAGTTAAATTAAGCACCTAGGTTCCCCCAAACTAGGGTCAAGATTTTATCTCATACAATGAACTATTCAATATGGGAAATGTCACTAAACTTCCCTCTCTAGAAGAGAAAGCATAACTATTTTTGAAAAATAAATATAATGAAACAGCATCTTTATTGTTCATCAGCTACAGAAAGTCAGATGGGAGTATAAAATGAACAAGTACAAGGGAACAAGGACATTGGACTACCTTAAATTCTATTTCCCCTATGGCATAGCAATAACTAATTTAGCAAAGGCAGGTGTATACATACATGACCTCATTTGCTGACACTAAGTATTCAACACTCATTTTCAAGCTGATAAAAAAATCTGCTTATGACTCCATGCAGGTGAATGTGCCTTTGGTCTTGATCGGATTCTCAACTATTGTACTTCATTTCAAAACGCTGCAAATATGACTAAATGCTGCCAGAATTCCTCCCCCCCCCCCAAACCCGTAACTCCTCCTACGTGTCAGCCTTAGGGGTTTTCATTCCAAGCTGCTGGACAAAGCCCAGTTTTCACCTGAAGAGCGGCACGCATGGCTCTGCATGATTCGGTGGTTGATGACTTGCCTTCCAAGAGATTTTCCCGTTTCCTTACACAGGCGCGACAACAAAACCCACCCCACCCGGGTCAGTGATGCTGAGTTCGCCTTCCCCCTCCCGTAACCGGGGAACAACAAGAGCCGTGTGCCCCCCACGGCGGCTCCGGCCCCGCCGGTGCCTGGCACTGTCCCAACCCAGCCCCGCAGTTTGGCACGACCATTTTAGGCTCGGAGCGCCGTTCCTCCCTTCCCGACCCAACTCCCCGGAGCCTCCCGGCGCTGGGGCCCGCTGCCGCCGGCCCAGGCCGGCCGACCGCGCCCGTACCTTAGCGAGCATCTTCTTGAGCTGGCTCTCGGACACCGCCATGGTGCCGCTGCCGCCGGTGCCGCCTGCCCGGCCCTACATAAACACAGGAAGCGGCCCCGCGCCCGCTTCCGGCGGCGGCGCCGCTTCCGCGCGTCGCGGGGCGGGCACCGAGCGCCACCGCCAGCGGCGGTCAGGAACAGCAGGGAGCCTCTGAGGATGGCTTTGCAGCGCAGTTTATTGTTAAAAGGCCTTTCTGGGAGTTCATCGCCCGTGCTACAGCAAAGCGCCGTTTCCCACCGCGGCCCTCTGGTTATTGTTCCAAGGAATATGACACAAATGCAAGATCAGGAGCATTAATCTACGAAACGCCCGTGAGAGTTGGCAGCATTTTAAGATTAAAACTATTACAAAAACACCAAACTAAATAGCTTGACTATTCGCATGAAAAGAAATGCTCAACAGATGAGAAACAACACCACGAAAAACAATGTAAAACCTTAAATTAATATTGTTTTTTTTCCAAAGTAAGTGAAAAAAACCAAACCCCAAAGTGCAGCTTTAAAAAAATATAGCAGCAAAGTTGGTTACCTGTAGCCTCACTAATTTTGCCCCATCATTTACCACTACACTGAAAGAAATTTGGGTATTCAATAAAAAAAAGGTAGGAATTACTGAAGGTTTTTTTCTTTCTATTTTTATCCCAGTTCTGAGATCAGTATGCACTCAGAACTCCCTGCATGTCTGGCTCTGTGAGATGTAACTGGAAGGCACAAAGGATCAGATGTTTTGCTCTGCACAGATCCTACTTTTGCTTAGAAAGCTTCAACAATATTTAGCCAGTTCCCCCTTAAAGCGTAAACGCGGTGTGACATTCCTAAGCTGCACACTGCAGGAATGCAGCCCATGTCTCCTGTGCCTGCCATGTGATGCTGAGGTATCATCAGGAGGAATACAGTCTTTTACCAGTGCAGTGATTCAAGAGGTTAGAACCCAAAAAACCCCTTGATCTCTAAAACATCTGGTTTTTACCTAAAAATCCACATTCTGCTTTTTCATCACATCCTCGGCCTCCAAGGAGGAGGGTTACAGGTTCTGTTGTCTTCTCCTGAGGCTGATGTAAAGCTCCCTGCCCTCAGCTAGCTTTGGATTGAGGTCTGAATGAGCAGATGCTCTTGCATTCTTTAACTACTGGATTTTATCCTTTATTTGAAGCCCAGCCCTTGCTCCTCCCGTTCAGGAAGAGCCCCTGTTCCAGTGCTGCATGTGTGTAGTGAGAACTGCAGATGCTTTAGTGCTCTGAAATGTCCTTACAAAATAAAAGCCAGCAAGTCATGATCAGAGTATTTCAGACATCATTAAGTGTGAACAGAAATCTATTCCCAATAGTTCCAGGTTTGAAGGATACTGCGAACATCATGCTCCCCTCAGTAAATGGCAGGAGTCCATTGATGTAAGAGCATCTCCAGCCATGAAAGCTGGACCTATGGAATTGCATCCCCAGTGCCCTGAGGAGCTGGAGTGTGACTGTTCCCTAAACAAGCCTCAGATGCAGCATTTAAAAGCCATGAGGAAGGGTTCAAGTGGGCTCTGCACATTGGATTTTCTGCAGAGCTGGGTAAGCCACTCTCCAGGACTGCCTCCTAAAGAGGTGCAAAGAGCTAAGAATAACCCAAGAATCAGGCTATATTTGTCAGCCAAAAGGCACAGGCAAGTGCCACCTGAATTTAGGTAAAACATTCTTGCATGTTACCTGCCTCATTTTGGCTACTGAAAGTGCGCTTTTCAAGGAAAAAATTGCTGTACGGTGCAGTACTGAATTATTTAAACCTACACTGAGAAAGCACTTTTGGAAAGTAAAGTAACAAAGCTTCCTGTTTTCTACAGAAATCCATATATATGAAGCAACCTCTTCTGCCTTGCAAATCTCCGACTTCAGTGAGCAGACACAGAGGCTTCCCTTGTGCTTCCTTACAGTCTCAGCTGCTGCTGAAGGTCATGAATTGAGCCTGCGCTGCTTTGCAGTTTCTCTTGCACCAGTGGGTCTTCCTCCAGTCTGACCGTTTCAATCACTCCACTGGTTCCAAGAATACATGGGAGACTTAAGAATACTTCACTGTTTATATTGCAACATCCCTGAAACAACACACAAAGAACACTGTCACGCACAGAGTTACTTATTTCTGCTGCAACTCCACAAAAGCATACAACTACAAAAAATTACTTCATTATTTTAATTAATGAGGATATTCCAACATCTGGCATGTTTGGATAGGTCAAATTCCATTTACTTTAGATACTGGGCAATGGGTTACTGAATAGAAACTGTAAAATATTACTGTGCAGATAAAAATTTGTGAACCATGCCACACTTGGGCAATTTTTCCAATATAGATATATCAGATCTCTATAATGCAAGCAAAGTTCATACCACTAAACACCATTTCTTAGGTAGAACAAGCAGGGACACTTGACAGTACAGTATCATTCATTCTTTCAGGACTGAAAAAATAAATTAAATAATGCAGCCTAAGAACCAGGGAACATTTTTCACATATTGATCCCATATATATTCTGTGAAAGAATTCATTGAACTTATATCCCTATAATTCAAGTTTACACTGTAGATGGGGTTCACTTTTGGGATCTGTCTGGGAAATTTTACATTCTATAGTTACTCTTAATTTTAAGAGACTTGTCACTCCTCTGTATCTACATTTAGTTCAGGAATGATTAAAAAACTCACTTGAAACATAATGATTTAATTAGGTGTGTGCTTGTACTCAATGAAATAAGCAGCCAGCTCAACTTCCCTGCACAGGGACATGCAAATTGTCCTTCTGAAGGCTCTAAATTGAAGTGACAAGTAAACATTTCTACATGGATTTTCTTGTCATATGGAATGACCTAATGCTTTAATGAAGCCTCTTACGAGAAACTTTAAACGAAGTTCAGTCTACAATTATGAAACTATTGCTTCATAATCTTCTCCTCTTAAGTAAAGTACTAAGGAGTAAAAAAGCAGCTGTTTCAACCTGATCAAATAAAATACTGGCCGAAAATGCATTTTGTGCTTTCAGAAAAGATACAGAATTCTTTTGGCCCCTAAAAAAACCCTACATTCAATACCCAGAACTTGGGAACTAAAACTCTCATTTCATTTGCCAAATCCAGCTATTCCAGGGGTGCTGGGAAGCAACCCTGAATGTACTCTCTCTCTGGACTTTTACTTTTGGGAGAATAATCCACTCATAATATTGGTTTGTATTAAAACAGTAAGTGATTTTTGCTCATTTTTGGACTAGAATGGAGAGCTGCTGTTGGAAGAAAGTAATGGCAGTAGCACTACTTCAGAAGACTGAGATGTCTGTGCTGCTAAAGTTAATGGTCATATCCATAATAAATAATATAATTACAGTGCCAACCAAAAGGTATTAATAACACATTTACCTTTGCCAGAGTGGATACAGAATGAACCTTTCTTTTATCTTTCAGAATGCTGTCAGTCAAATCAGCAACTGAGAGCCCCACAGACCAAGATCTCTGACCTTTTCCCTTTAAAACTTCCATAGCTCTATATGTAAATCAGGAAAAGGAGAAAAACATGATGTTTAGATTTCATTCTTTTATTTTATTCTTATTTTGGTTTTTACGTACAACTCAAAGGACAGGCTGAAGTATACCATATCAGGTTAAGTGTACTATAAAAATATGATTCTCTGTTTTGGAAAACAACACAATGGAATAAAGAATTGTTGAAAAGAATTTCCTTCCAATACCTTTTATCTACACTAGTTAACAATTCTCTTTTCTGTCAAGAGGTGCAAATGATAATTAAATCACGTCAATTCATCCAGACTGGTGCTTTGCTTTGAAGCAAACGCTGCCAGCAGAAGCTCTGAGAACAGTGGGCCAGAAGGCTTGTCTAGAATTAGTTTTAAATACACAAGCAAACAGCTCTGATATTCCGGTGTATATTGTGGTGTCTTCTTACATCACCCCAGGCACTATGTTAATAAGAATTTCAGAAAAACAGTGGCCATATACACATCCCTAAAAGTGAAGGACAACCTGACCTACAATTTCCTATAAACTCAATGTATGAACATTTTAGAGCAAGCTTCCGCCACTTCATAAAGAGCTGAAGAATATGTAAACATCAAGTGCCTAATATGAAGGAAAAAATAAGGTTATAATGGTGTTACCTCGTAGCCACCTTTTCCCTTGAGTTATGAGCAGCCATAGCTTCTGTTTGATTTGCAACTACATTACAGCTGGTCCATGATGACACTAGATAGAAAAACAACAACAACAAAAAAAAGCATTTGAGGTTGTGGTTTGTCTTGTTTTTTTTTCTTCCTGTGACAAATGTCAAACACTTTTGCTACCACTCCAGGTTTACAGACTTTGGTACCCTAAAACTGTATTACTTAAAACCATTATTATGAAAATTTACCACTCTTCGTATTACTTTTCTCATTATCTTCATTACTTTTCTCAATTACTCTTTCATTATTCAATTATTTAAGCACTGCCAGGACATTATATGCTCATAGTCATTATAAAGCACCACCTTACCTTTGTCTTCCCCTTGTTCACCAATAACCCAAGCATCTTTTGCCAGCACCTCTGCTTTCAAAAGGTTTGTCAGGATGTACTGAAATCTCTCAGAATCAAGGTTGGCACCTACTCCAATTACTCTGCTTTTGGGAAATGAGCTCAACTTCCATGACACAAATGTCATTACTTCAACTAAATGTGAAAGAAAAAATATGTTGCCAATGAAGGACCACTCAAAATTCCACACCACTGCAAATTATGAATCATCATTACGAAAAACTCTGGACTTCTTTACTTTAGAAACGGCATAAGCATGTAAGAACACGTTGGTAGTTTATTTCAACCTAAAACGCCAAGTCAGGTGGGGAAGAAGTGAAAAAGTAAGAACAATAATCATAAGAAGGTAAGAAGGGCTGTCTTCCAATGCACTACAGGACTGAGGCTCACACTTACGTCTTTCCCTTCTAAGTAGTGATTTTGCTTTGTCTTAGTTCACAGTATCACTGACCTGGATGATTTAAACCTTCCATCAAAATCTAGCTGCAATATTTAATATCAAGACTGTACTCTGTATATGAGTAGCCTGTGAGTGTGATCGTATGGCACATAACACACATGGATCTATCCTTCCTGCACAGGAGAAATGTGCACACAAAACTCACAACTGACAAGACAACACCAATGGATGCTAATCATGTAGATACAGTCAGGTTGAAACTACGCACAGAAACATACAGAAATACATACCTGTTACACAAAACAAAGTACACTATTTTCTTTTATCTTGATAACAGTAAAGAAAAAACCCTCAAAGACAGTGTCCTGCTCAAAGCTGAAAAGGAAAACATCTTTCAGAGTAGCAAGAATTTTTGACTAACTGGGCATAATTCAGCAGTAACATACTTTTAAAACAGGGCAAAGAAAAAGCCAGGTGAGGGACAGAACATTGACAGAACATGACAGAACATCCAGCATACCTGGATGAGAAGCAACAAGGAGAACAGCATTCTGACTGTAATGTGATACTGCTGGAATAATTCCTCTGAACAAATCCACGTTGCTTTGTATGACATCGAGGTAAGTCTGAGCATTACCCAGAGAATTAACTGTAAGCACCACAACTTTGGAATCAGCTGAAGCAGAAAAATCTGAAAATAAAAAGAAAACACATTTTTGAAATTTATGTTATTCTACTGAGTTTTGGATGCAAAACCAAGAGCTGTTCTAAAGGCTGAACTACAACATCCAACTTAATTAGGGATTCTTCGCCTCCTGTCCCCCCCATATCCTCCAGTGCAGAATTTGGGGCACTTCCACAGCACCTATAAAACACAGNAGGGATATCATACACCCGAGGGGAACTGGGGAGAAACAATACATATTTGTATACAGATACCATACACCGGGGGGGTTCTCTCAGGCGCAGGTCTGTCCCCCCAAACCCTGGGCTGGCAGGTCTGCCAGGACACCCCAACACTTTCCTATTTTTATAGTTGCCCATCACAAAAGGCAGACTACAATTTGTCCAAGGTTACAGAGCAGAGACCAGAAAACATCTAGACAGCTTTGACAGATAAACTTTTCCAAGTTTTCTTGGCAAAAAAAGAAAAAAAAAACATGAAAAGCCTCCTTAACTTCTATTCCAATTGTTAAAGAAGAGGGAAGACTTTTACTCCTTATCTGAGGCTTCTTCTATAATTTCTGATCTTATACCTCAATCCAGGACATGTAGACAACCATGAAAAGCACTCCAAAAGTCTGTTTATTAACTCAAATAAAAGACAAATTGTATTTATTAGCCCAAAGAAACACACAACCACGCTTGCTGCAGGAATCTGTACGTCGAAGCTGCCTTGAGCAGGTATCTCTGAATATCTGAGTGCCACACAGGTGATCAGCCTGGACACAGAAACAAGGTGATCTGACTGTTGAATCACTTTTGGAACCAGCCGAAGCCAAAGCAGAGGCCTCATGCACTGACAAATTAAAACCATACTAAGCAGGATATAATTAATACCTGCTTGCCCCAAACCTAGATCTAAACATACTAAAATAGCAGGAGACAGTGTATAAGCATTTTGTAGTATTGTAACACTACCAACAGCACAGCCAGCAACAACACACAAGCTTCTTATACCACAGCTAAACATACAACAGGCAACCACAGAGGCACAAACAGATTTGTGGTACAGCTGCACAACCAGGGTTCAGGAAAAAAGGTGTGCTAGCAGTAAAACCTGCAAGATAAGATCAAAGAATGAATGTACAGCAGGCAATGCCAGGTGCAGAATAAGCCACAAAAATGTCTGGAGGAACCAGAACAAGTCTCTGTCCCCAAAATAAGATAAATTAAAAGAGAAGCACAAGAAAGCCCCTCATTTCTTCTTGCAAAGGGTGCAAGGAACATGGAAACATGACACATAAGCAAGGAAGAATGTTGCTCAATTCAGTTCCAGCTTTCCCTGTGGAAAAACTTCTGAGCTGCATGGCCTTAATCTCTGCAACCATCAAAGACCATCAAAGACTGTAACTAATCACTAATTACAGAGACATGGCATTGACTCTGTTGAATTGTTTGATCACAGCTGACTGAGGACAAGGTTATTAAGAATTCATGGTTTGAATATGCAGTGATAGTGATTAAGGACTAAGTGATAGTCATTAAGTGATTATTGGCCATGTACATGTTTAATGAACATCAATCTAGGAAAGCAGCACTTTGAAACACACCTTTATTTGTCAGCCTTTTGAACATTGCTTTCACAGCCTTCACTAATTTCTATGTGTATATTTTTCCCCTCCCTTCTCTCTCTCTGCCCATGACACTGAAGTTCTAGCCTGGCTTCTCTGTATTTCTGCATGAGTCCAATTTCAGCATTAGCCTCTTACCTGCACATACAGACTTCTAAAAAAAGACAGCCTATGTGCCTCTGTATCTCCTCAGGTGTCCTGCTCTCGTTAAAATGAGCATAAGCACACACAGTACAGCACTCACTCCTGTTCCAGAAACATCATCTCATACCTTTGCTGATCTCCACATTTGGCACAGCAAAAATCTCCAAATCCATGGTCCCTCCTTTTGCTGCACCTTCAGAAAGATCCAAAAGAACCACCTTGTCTGCAACATCCTGTATGAATAAAAAAAATACAGATCAATAATAAACCAAAAGAAAACTTGTTCTTGTGGGAGTGAGGAATAAAACCCCAAATTCCTCCCATTTCATTGTTTGCTCTACTGTGTACAAATCAAACAAAATTACTGGTCAAAATTACAGCCAAATCACAAGAGAAAGGATATCGTTTAGGAAGTCTAACTGGAAAAAACCACATTACAAAACAAACAAAAAACTTACAGAACTATCTCTGGGAAGTTAAAAATGTTGATGCTATTGTTGTGTCTAACATGCAGCTGTGATGAAGTACAGACCATCTACGGACTATCCTTTTCCAGTGAACTAGGAGATCCCTGCTGTAACAGGCTACCACTCAGGCAAGAGTCCTTTAAGGATTTTCAAAGTGAATTCAGTATTCAACTCTTATAATTAAAAAAGCTGACTGAGAACCAGGGCAGAAAACTAACACCTCTGTGTGTCCATAAGTACACTGAAGAGACAAATGACCTATGCAGTGACAGTTGTTAAAACTGATGAGGTATTCCTTAGTGTGAGATATTAAGAACTAGATTGGAATCCCCTCCATTAATCAGGTCTGTTGCTATTTTTAATAATTATGTACCTTTGCTGCAACTGCTAGTACGCATGCAATGCCAAGATCTCCAGCTCCAACAACGGTAATTTTGTTAAAACATCCTTCATTTTTGCCTCCAATTTTACTCCTTGATTTCGTGTCAGTCTCTCCTACAATTAAAAGAAAACCACAAAATTAGGTGCTGGTCCACACTGTATCAATACAAGTATTGCTGCTTCATAAAGGATCATGGTAGTGCCAGAGTTAAATCAAGTTACATGAACTTTTTCAAAACAGCAGTCAAGCTTGACCACAGAAAATTCACCACAATTTGCAAGGTGTAAAACACAAATATTCCTCTCTAGATAGGAATGTTTTTTCACTAAGTAGAAATAGATGAGCATGACAATAGCAGGAAGCTAGACATTAATACCACAAAAACAGCACTCCCTTTGCTGCTGTTACAGGTGTGAATACATCTCATGGGCATAAAATTTGTAAAATATAAACCATGGAGTCTTCTTTGTGACATCAAATAATGACAGTAAGTGAATATATTTTATAAGAAATTTAGAAACAAGTCCATGAAAACATCCCCACCTTCAGTAATCTTTGCAATATAGGAGAGAAGTTCTGATTGCCTGGCTGCATCAGAAGATGACAGTGAGTACAAAGGGAGCTCTTCCTCAAACTTTGCAATCATTTCCTTGATTAATCCAATGAGAGTTGATTTAGGCTAAAATACAGCAATACAGAAGACAAAACAGCTGAATAGCTATTTCATATAGTGGTATCAGCTGTGAACTGCCAGAGCCATACAAAATTTAATCAAATTACAAACACTGACACTCTTAACATTTACACAAACACCTAAGGGAAAGAAAAGTATCACTTTGGGAAGCTACTTTCCAAACAGGAGTATGGATTAAAAGGAATTTAACAAAAAGGAATTCTAAAATTGAAAGTAGCAGTGCTACTAATTTGTGAAGTCATCCATGAACATATGGAAACCTTTGATATAACCACATCCAGTATTATAAAAGGGAGAAATCCTAGCTAAAGAAAAGATAGTTCAGTCTTCTTAGATGAGCTCAATCCTCCAAAGGTCTGGCAATTCAGTCCTCCTCCAGGCAAAACACACTGTGAAGTCAGCAGAAGCTCCTACAGGAATTTCTGTATCAATAATGTAAAATACAGCCCATTCATTTCAAAAAGCTGGCATTCATTGAATCATTTTTACTGGCCTGGCAGTCATATTTAAGTGAGTAATTTAATACAGTGCATAAAATCATTTAGCAACAGCATTGATTTTTGAATCTCTGTGCTGTTTCAGAGTTCTGCCAAAAGAGACACGCCCAAAAGGTAGACACTTTCATTGAACTTTCCTGAGGGATACTCAACTGGTCTCACTATTCATAGCAACAAAATATCATGAGGCTTACATTGCTTTGTAAAGAATCAGTGCCTTTTTTTCATTAAAATCACTTCCCACTTCCTTTACAAGCCTCAGACTGTCTGAAAGCTCCAAATGACACCATGCAGTATTCCCAAACACTTCCTTCCCCTGTCAGCCACTCCACCTCTTACATGGCTCCAGTTCTGCAGGTAGGGCAAATAAATCCTGCCACGTGCATCAACATGCTTCCCCACTGAAATGCCCATGTTTGCAGTCGGCTTCAGGAAGCAAATGGGGGGAGCAAAGGGATGAGAATCCAGGATCCACAGACGAATAGGTATGTTATAGGAATTACCTGTTCAACACAAAATAAAAGCCATTACTAACTTCTGCATTGGGAAGAGGTGCTAAAGACCAGTTGTGTATGTGAGGTGATTCACACTTAGTAATAACAAAGGCAAAAAGCCTGACAGATCACTTTCCAGATTCACACTGGAAAGTATTTATATTACTTAGGCTAATTAATAAAACTAGGCTTGTCTGGATCAACTTGAAGTACTACTGATTGTGCCTTTCTTAATATAAAGCTTTGTTGTTGTTTTGCTTCCCAGGGTCCTCTCTCAGCCAATGTGTCCCCTTTTCCCAGCAAAGAAAGGTTTCATACATATATTTCATACTTATTTTAAGATTTAACATCTAGTACAAAAAGACATCTATAAAGAGCTTTGCAGCAGACTTCAAAGGCTTTAGGATGAAAATAAAAAGCTGCCTACTAGTTATTTTTGGACGCTGCCTGTACAAGTGTAGGTCTCAGAGAGTTCACACAAGCTCCACTATCACCAAAGAGTTTGCCTACACGGTCTCAAACTACACCATTTTTTTAATAGTTAATTTACGTATTTAATTAATACCACCTTATTTCAGCATCCATGCACTTGTTTATGCAGTAGAAGTGACTTCTACCAATGCATGCAAAATCCTTTCCAGCCCGCTCTGAAGACACTGCACAGTGAACTGTTAAGACGCAGCACCCAACACATTTTACATTTAGATTCATAACTGGCAAGAAAATTACATTTGATTTATCTTACCATATTTCACTGGAACAGTACCACTAAAATTCAGGAGGTCCTTCTGGGATCCATCCTTGAAGGCTGAAATCAAAAACGTAATTTAAAAGAAAATAAGAACTCCTTTCAAACCTGGCATAGCAATCCCATCCACAACTACAAATATACAACAGTGATTTTTCTTCAGAAATCAGATACACTGCTCCTGAAGGAACCAAGACTAGAATGTTACTAAGATCCCCCCTATCCTTTTAAATATTTCCTTAATGAAATTTTAAAAGAAATTGCGTTGGTACAACTAAGCACATCATTAGTCTGAAAACCCCTCACCCTGGGTAATTCTGTTTTTGTAGGAATTTCCAGTCAGGTTGATGGATTCTGGAAGTCACACTCCATAAGCTGAGCCATCAAAATACTTTCAATATAATAATGACATATAGGAAAAATGGTGTTACATATAAAGAATTTAATGCATCGATCTTCTGTAATTACTGACAAGTTGAAGTAAGATGAAGTAAATGAGTTGCTGAGGTTTTTATATGTATGCACTCTTGGAAGAGCATTCAGGAAGAGTAATGTGGCATGAGAAATTTTACTGCAAGTCAACATAAAGACAGGAACACAACTGAAATATATTCATATTCTATGATACGGAGTCTGCACTTATGGCAAGTAAGAATCCCCACAAATAGTTCAGTTCAAAGTAACTGTATCACTTCTTACTGTATGTGTTCATGGAGAAAGTGAAGTTGGGGTAGGTCTTGCTAACATTCTTCAGCTCTTCTATGGTCAGGTCTCTGAACTTATACTGGGAAGCAGGAAAAAAAAATAAGGAAAAAAGTTTCACTTCAAAGGATTCTTTCATTACAAGAGATATGGGAAAGGCCACTATAGAAGGCAGAAACATAAGAATGGGAAGGTCATAATTACTTGTATTATAAATAGTCTTGATGTGAAATAAATTATCAAAAAGAACTGATTACAAAAAAGCTTTGAAGCTATTGCAGGTCTGCTGTTGCTGCATAAGAATTCTGAAATTCTGAACATCACTCCCTATACACCATTTCTTCCCCTTTACAGCTGTGTGAGCAGGGGTTTAGGAAAATTTAGTCTCTTCTGCACACAATAATTAAAAAGAATATAAAAATATGAACCTCTTAGAAAAAGGAGTTTGTCTTCTTACTGACACACTCAGATCCACCTGCACACATTTCAGAAGAGTTTCCTAAGATATCCCTTTCCACAAACATGTTAAATGTGCAAGTAATTAGCCTCTAGGATTTTTTTTTTTTAATTTTTAAGCTGTCCTTGAGAGCTGAGGAAATGAATGACTGCTGCTTCATTGAGACTGTCCCCAGCCAGTCCGATACCTGAACTTCCAAGAGATTTGCATCCTCCCACATCCCAAAGTTATAAAGACTGCTTTGCATTTCCTAGATTAGAGCCTCTGCTTCTTGTTTAGGAAACCTGGTGCTGGTTTATTGGAACCCTTGCCTAAGCAAACAAAACTGCTGTCTGACAGTGGCTTAAAGAGCTGCTCAGTGCCGTGGAATAATTGTCACAAAGTAGCAGCTAAAATCGAATTTCTCTTCAGTCTGTCACCCCAGCAGCAATGCGACAGCTATCAGCATGGCACAGTTATTTTCCGTTTTCTACAGGAAAACACAGAGTTGCTGACAAGAAACACCTTTTAGTCAGCTTCTCCCCATCACAGGATTCTGCAAAGTCATGCAGAAAATAAATAAATAAATAAAATGGCCCCTAATTATGAATGTCTACACAACTTACGACATTTTTTGGAAGCGTTGATTTCACTGGTTGTGAAACCAGTCATCTTTCCCTAGCTGGCCTCCTTCTATTCGTATCACAAAACGAGGCATTCCTATCTAATAGTTCGTCCTCTGCTAAAGACCACAGGATTTACGAGGTGACTCAGACACAGACCTTCCTCATTTCGCACCCAAAACTATTTGGCACGACCAAAACGTAAATACGCCCACCTCCGTTTCTCAGATGGAAATTAAAAGGCTCAGAGCGATGCTAGAATAACGCATCTGTGCTCCTAAGGCGTGGAGGCGCTAACGCGGGGAACGCAAAAAAAAAAACCAAACAACTTTGAGCGAAGAGTAAGGTTTCAGTCGTGAGGCACGGCGTGAACCACGGGGATAAACTGATGCGTAGTGCAACCTAAAGCTCAGCTGCAGAACGACAGCGCGGACACCGGGATGCGATGGGACGGGACGGGACGGGACGGGACGGGAGTCCCTCGGCAGCCACCACCAGGACCCCGCCGCCCTTCCCGGCCCGTCCGGGACCCGCGCTCCCGCTCCCGCGCGGCCCCTCCGCCCTTCCCTTCCCTCCCTCAGCGCCGCCCGCGCGCCCCCTCCCCTGGCGCGCGCGCGCACCTTGCCCAGCTGCCTCCGGAGCGCCTCCTCCGCCAGCGCCATGGCGGCGCGCGCCGCCTTCCCGCCGGCCCCCGCGCGGGGCAACACCGCCCCTCAGGGAGGCGGGCTGGCCCCACCCAGGGAAACGGGGAAATCCCGGAGGTTTTAATTATCCTCCCGATGGATCTGCGAGCGGGAGGGCACAGAAACGCTGGGATGCGTCACCGTGACAGGCGAACGCAAAGAGGTCGGGGGTGGCTGCCTTTTCCACCCGCCATGGTGTTGCAAAATGTGGAATGTGTCGAGATTATCTTAAACTAGGATCGTCTTTGATGTAAGATCGTTGTATACTTTCAAGCCTAATCAGCAGGAAAGGAGACCTAATCAGAGGAGAGGCAGCAGCCGGCATCCAGTTAAGGACATCCGTGAATGAACAAGCTTTAAGGATGCAGTAAATCAAGATGTTGTTGATAGAATCACAGAATATGCTGTGGAAGGGATCCACCAGGATCATGGAGTCCAACTCCTGGCCCTGCCCAGGACACCCCAAAAGTCACACCATGTGCCTGAGAGCATTGCCCAAATGCTTGTTGAGCTCTGTTAGGCTTGGTGCTGTGACCACTGCCCTGGGGAGCCTGTGCCAGTTCCCAGCCACCTTTTGGGTGAAGAACCTTTTCTTGATATCCAACCTAAACCTCTCCCTGACAACTTCAGGCCATTCCCTTCGGTCACCACAGAAACAGATCAGTGTCTGCCCCTCTGCTTCCTGTCATGAGGAAGTTGTACCTGCAGTGAGGTCTCAGTCTCCTCCAGGCTGAACAAGCCAAGTGACCTCATCCATTTCTGTGGCTTTCCCTCCAGACCCTTCACCATCCTTGTGACCATACATAGATATTAGAGGGATGTGGGAATTTCTTCCCTCCATGTTGACAGTATCAGAACTGATTTGCAGCTTTCTGGAGTTACAAGAGTGTAAATACAAACCTGACATGAATATATTTCCCTACCTTAATCTCTTATTTTTAAAGCCTCCCTACCACACAGCAGAGAGACCAGAAAACTGCCTTCTGGAAAGTGGGCCATGCAAGTCTGATGACCAATTCAGTGGAAAACACAGTAGTTTCAGGAAGGTAAATGGTGACAAATGCCAGTTCTATCCCCCTAACTGACCGGAAAACTGACAGGACAGAACAGAACAGACCAGACATGATAGTAGCACATTTTTGCAAGGAGTAAGATCTTGAGAAGGCTCATACAATTTTTTTCTCACTGATACAAGGCCTGAAGCAGACAGTAACTAAGGGCACAGGTTGTTGATACAGCCATTGCAGAAAATAATTAGGTTTAGAACAACCTTCATCAGGCTTCTCCATCATACATATTGCTTACTAATGCTGAGTCTGCTTCTGTGCTGAAATTGTTGCGTGTGATGTAATGAAGGATGCTATAGCTTCAATGTTCAGTTTGGAAAGTAGCACAAGATCAGTCCTTCAGGAACTTCATCAGTCCTTCAAAAACATCATTTGCCCAGCAAGCATAGTACCTCTTTCGTTAAACTGTTACAGAATGATCGGCATGAACATTTATCTGAACCTTTTAAGAGATAACTTGAAAATTTTGTTTCACAAAGATCCTAGCACAGACCAATATTTAAGAATAAAACATTCCTTTTAAATTGTTAATCTCAAGCATCTAAATTTTTTATTTCTCATTATTTCATGGTAAAAACAACTGGGAAGGTCTGATAGATAATTACAGTTATTAGTAAGTTTGATGTTTGGAAACATTTTTAAATTCTCTGTGTTCATACATAACCAAAACAATCATAGCAACCAGGACAGTGACCACACCCCCGTGGCAGTGACACACTGCTGCTGGTGTTTCTGTTTAAGGCTTAGCAGTCAGCCTTGACTAAGCTTGCACCCAAACTACAAATTCAAATTTCTTAGTACTCACTGTTCAAACTTATTTAAATTCCAAGCTGGGTCTGTGCCCTCTGACTCAAAATCTTCTCTAAACATAATTTGCAATTAATAACTCTGTAATTACATCAACAGATTCTAATGCCAGCTAATCTCTAGGTAATGAAATATCTTGCTAGCAGGCTAACACACAGCCTTGCTACCCCACATACAGTCTAGTAGTTCCTCTGCCCCCATCACTGGCAACACTCTTCCAAATGAAGCCATAGAATTTTGCATATATTCTTACCAAACTAGCTGTAGAAATTCTCCCAAACTAGGATTTATCACACAATACATCCAGCTCTTACGTTATTACAACTCCTCACTGCATAAAAGCTCACCCTATGTATTAAAAACCAACATTTTGCCAGCAGGACAGATCATCTTCCTGACCAAGATGTTTTCTTTGAGACTTGGTAGAAAAGTTAAGTTGGTTAATGAAACAGAAAACAGACTGCGATTTCTCAGGTGCTAAGGGAGAGGGCAAAGCAAAATGACAGTTGGGGTGACATGGATCTTACCTTACAGCATACAGCTTTGGAATTTTATTCAGCTCTACACAAGAGGAAAATGGCATCATTTCTACATCCTTAAACTGTCATACTCCAAATACTAGTCTCATTATTCTGCTTACCTACAAACATCCTCTATCTATAGGGTTGCTAGCTTAGAGCAAAGCCAAGGGAAAGGGTTCTCAATAACATGAAACTACAATCCAGGAAGCATTTTAAAGGATTTTCTCCAGTGCAGAAAATCATGCAATACTATGAGTTGCCTAAATTAAGAGTAATGGAATGGAAATTACAAGTTCAATTTTTAAATATTAAATGCTATGTGAAAAATTTGCACTTCTAAAATATACTCAAGTGATCATTCCAGATACCAAAGACTGGGAAATAAATGTAGACCAACCACAACACAAGTGGCAGGAGCAAGCTTCCTAACAAAACTCAAGCCACCTTCAGCTCTGGAAATATCATGACTAAAAGCATTATTTATCGCAGGTGTTCCCCTTGTTCTGAACAACCAGCAAGTCACTCGTGTGTGTGATCTGCACTGGGACCATTTTATATATCATAACAATCACTTTCAAAGCCCCAACCAACCAAGGCTGGATTTAAGCCAGCAGCTGTGAGTACATCAGCCCTCCTTGCCAACTGTAAAGACAGTGAAGAGACTTCCCACAGAATAGTTGTATTTTCTTGCCAGTTTCAGCATCTCGCACTGCTTGCAAACAGGGCTCCCCATAGCCCTGGGCCACATCATGCAGTGCCATTGCCACTTTCCCTTTGTACACAGCTGGCAAACAGAAGCCAGGCTCAAAGAGTTTGCTGGCTCACTCCTTCTGGCTGGGGAAGAGGGTGGTGACAGCAGCACATCCCCTCTGCCTGAACTCTGAACCTTCACCTTGCATGACCAGGTGCCTGGCTACGCATCACTTACAGTCACATTTGACACCACTGTAGAGGTCTCAGAAACCCTTCCTGCACAGTCTGTTGGAATCAAAAACCAGGTAAAGTGGATTGAGTCACACCAGTGCCCCTCCTGTTCAAAATAACCATATTCAGTATTGTTCATCAATTGCAGAGCAGCAGGTCAATCCACAGGTGCTCTGCTCTACCATACCCATTTCTTTCTTTGGGCAAATCTTGACATACTGGACATGTTGAAGGACCACAAGGCATTCATACAACACAAGAGCTGGAAGCAGGTGGCAGGGAGAATTGTTATGATAGGGAGCTGAGGACAGACCCACAACAAACATCATGTATCCTTAGTGGCATCATTCAAGGAAGCTTCTCACCTCTCCTGAGGAAATCCACAAAAGAGGTTTAATACATGAAGTGCATGTAAGGCACCCAAAACAGCCTTTTGTACTCAGTGTGTGCACAGGGTATGTGTTCAGTTATTGCCATGCACTACAAAACCTGGAACTCTACACTCAAGTGTTTTTCAAATCAGAATCAAACCATCTCCTTCAACCAAAAAAAACCTACTGAAGCTCTTGACTCTTTAAATTGTTGATTGCCATTAACTTTCAGACACAGAGTATGAGAGATGGCATCAGACACTTGCCTGTTCTCAAGCAAGTAATGTTGAGAAAGTTACATCCAGGATACAAAGAAATTAATGAATTTGCCAGTAGAGGGGGAAGGATGTAGGCAAAATCCAAGACCGACTCCCATGAAGAACCAAATAGAGGAACCTTCAAAGCAAATTAAGCACCAGGTGATGTGGAAAAACAGAACTATTAGTTGTGGACAGAAGAATCAGGACTAAACTGGTGACTTCAGGAATGGCCTCTGTCCTTAATTTCATGCCACAGAGTAGGGTAAGCAGGGTGTATCAAAGGCTGTTTAGATTCCCTGGCTCATGGAAAAATAAATGTTTCCATATCCATTTCCAGAGGTAAGAAAGGCAATCTATGGGACAAGTAAATTGCAGTTTTGTCTTATGGAACTGAAATGTTATTTCAAATAAACTACAATTAAAAGCTGTCCTCAAACAAGGGAAACCTGTAATTTCTTTTTTTCCCAATCTGAATAAAATAATTTTGCTTCCAGAAGTAGCTTTAGGGGCTGGGTTAAGATAATGACTCAATGCAGAACCATCTTCCACCTGAACAGAACATCTTTGCCTTGAAATAGTGGCTGAGATTGACTGATCACAGTTACTAAGATACATTAAAAATCTCAAGGGAATTCCATACATGGTAGTTCCAAAGAAGGTAAGATTTCATGTCTTCAAAACAAGGTACTCATAAGGACACATTAAAGACAGATTTGCAATGTTTTAAAAGAATATTTTTTTAAGCACAAGAGTGTTCCTCATAAAGGCAGGATGTGTATCCATTCATCCATTTGGAAGTGGGTCACAGCACCAGCTGATCAAAACAGTCACTTACTTCCACCATGAAAGCAGAAAAACCTTCCAGAGGAGACAGCCCTCAAGGTAGTTCAGACTCCTTACATGGGAATAAGGGAGCCCAAGAAGGATGCTCCTTATGAAACTGCAGGATGAACACTTCAAATGCAAAATATTAAAGGCAATGGGCACACTTGGGTATATTATCCTTCTAAATACATGTTCCTCCAAATACACACTATGTCACAGCCTCAACTGCAGGCGACACCAGGAACTTTCAGATCTTTTCTGAATGCTTACATGACTCCATTAAATTTTTCATACCTTCTTGCTGACTGCATGAGAACCATTCTTGGAGAACATTCAGACTGACTCCGCTGTATGTGAGAGCTCAGAGGAAACAGCAGAAAGTAATTATGATAAATCTTCCATAAAGTAAACCAATGAGAAATAGCAGTAAAATGTTTAATGCCTATAATTTATTGTATACATACTCTGCAAAAGTTATATGCATTTGGTGTGTGCTAAAGTATACACTTCCTTGACAGCACCAGAGAGCAGTTAAGCTATGTACGAGGTTTTAACCTGATTTGTCACATTGTGTAAAAAGACACTGTGCACACATGATATCCCCAAAGAAAAAAAATCATTGGCTAAAACTAGAAGCACCCTTATTTACACACTAACACTTTAATATTGCATCACACCCACTCACCAAAATAAATAGAAGTACATTCATCACAACTTAAACACCAGTCTCTCCATATATTTATTTTCTTTCTGACATGTTTTGGTCTCCAGAAATATGCTATATCTAGAAATATGCATCAGCTACTAGATTATGTTACAAAATGCAAAAAAAAAATAGAAAATTAGTTTTCCTGGACAATATTTTGGGCTTTACACAAAAATAAATCCAGATTTCCATAGAGATCTCATATACTTCTTGAAAGATTTTTATTTTAAAGCACAGCACAGAGTTGCACACTAAGGCTTCCTGTGATATGCAAAACCCTGGCCTCCAAAAGACATCGCTGTAAAGTGAAATACAGCTGAAGTGTAAATACAAGACATTTTCAAAAAGTAGTCATCAATAGAAAGTGCCCTTCATTTGATTTAGCATTAGCAGTAAAGAAGTAGCTACCTTAATTGTGCAATCAAAGCCAGACCTGGAAGGGTTTTATGAAAAGTACGTCATTTCACACTCTCAAGTTTAAGGATATAGAATCTGAGATAGCAGAGAAACCAACCTTTTTATACTCCTACATTCATTATTTTTTGACACAATTTAGTAAAAAAGGCACATTGTCAAACAGTGAATTAAAAATCTAAAGACCAAACCAGAATTTCCTTAAATACAATTAAATCATTAGCTGAACAGCCAATCCTGATAAACCAATGTAAGCATTCTTCCAGTTTTTCTTCACCTCAAATACAGATGCACTTTGGACAAGTACTGAAATACTGTCATTAGATGAATACTATTAATCTGGCAAACAGTAAACAGGTTTTTGGCTACAAGGTCAGGAATTAAAAAATTAGTTTAGTTCCTTCCTAGCTGACATACAAATATGCAACAAATATGCAAGCGCATTAAAAGCCAAACATTTGTACAAAATAGGAAACCCATCAGCATCCCATGCCAATTATGAGAAAGTACTTCTTGACTGTAAAATTACAAATGTGTCCTTGAATAATTTTTCATATGAAACAGATAAAATTTAAGCAAAGATCACTGTGCGAAGAAAGTTATACAGTGTCTTAGGGAGGCTAGCAGAGTACATTCCAGTCACCATCTAAATGACAAAGTGCTTTACAGATTAAGAAGTTTAACTGATCTTGCATGGTTAAATAACCAAAGTGGTGAAATAATCAGGTTTTACTTAACCTGTATTTGTCTGAAATGCAGAGCTCTTTCCCAACTGAACCAATTTGTAATTAATATATTTCTTTTGCTTCATAAGAGACTTTTTTCTCCCCAGTCAGGCAGGAAGCTGCTCACAGATGATACAGCTGTCTGGGTTGATGGACCTCAAGTCTTTTCTCCAGCTAAAAAGAATTTAAAAGTACAAACCCAGAACTTGATCATGGTCCCAAAGTTCATTGTCCTGAATGGGTAATTCTAGAAACCAGGAAATCTCCAACAGGAAATTTTAGATGGTCCCAATGCAGCAGAGAATACAACACACTTCTAGACAGTAAGGTTACACTATCTTGCATGGTCTCAAGTGCACACACTGAGAAACAGTTTTTGTTAGTTAATAGAGAAAGTCAAAGCTACAGAGGAGCAACAATGGTATCTTCACCTGGGCTTCATGTTAGCTAATACTGAGATAGTTTATAGAATCTATGCCAGTAACTTACATCAGTGTTTTGCTGAGGCAGTGAAATGCTATACCATTGACAGAAAACATCTTAAAAAGGCAAATCTGTTTTTTCTTACATTAAGAATCAGATGTTTAAACTTGAGCAGCTTCCAAGACTGTTCCTTACAGGTTGCTATCTGAACTGCTTCCTAGAAACAGCACTGTTAAAAATAGCCCCGATAGGAAAGGTTCCTTTGTTGTTTTTCCACAAGGTAATTTTTCCTTTTTCCCCCCCCAACCAACACCCAAAGTCCTTTTTGTACCTTTAAAAGTGTTTCTAGCATTAAAACATAGTGGCCTGAAGCAGCTGAAGGCAGATGCTACCAATGGAGTCCTGGAGCTTGTGGCAAAGCTGAGTAATGACACTGGTGAGCTTTGAAGGGCAACTTGGGGAAATCCAAGTAGATGCAACACCAGATTTGAGCTTCAGGTCTCAGTGCAACTTCTGCAGACTTACATGAACCCTGTGCTGATTGTAAACAAATTCAGTTACTGAAACAAACAGTCTTTAAGTGCATAGATAGAAATAATGTGCAAATATGGGCATTAAGGTAAGTAACTGAACTAACTCTCCTGCTATACATATTATTTTAGGTTTTTGGCTTGCTGAAATCAATCACAAGTATTAACTAGTTAACATGATGTTAATACTGAAAAGCTGCAAATACATTCTAACAAAACTTAATTCTGATGTTCCTTCTGAACAGTAAAACTAGGTAGATAAATGACTGCTTCACATTTTAAATAATTTAACACATCAGATGTTTAATGCAAGAAAAAACACAATTTGTAAAAGCAGCAGAAGCTGTTAAACAAATCTGAAGATTTACAGGGCAGGAAAAGAATTTCCAAGTATATGCTTGAGCCCAAAAGCACAGGTTACATACAAACACTAGAAATTCCTGTTTTCAGGGTGTGTGTTTCTCATACTGAATTAGACTGGCACTGGAATTCCAGACACAGCAAAAGACAACATAATCTTTTGGCCATATCCATAACTGCACAGTTTGCAAATGACATGCACTTTTCTGTTAGGAATAAAGAGGTTCGAATTATTTTATGGGTCCTGAAATTAAAAGATCTGCAGCACTTCATTGCCTTAAACACCTGTGGGCTGTGGCTTAATTTACACCCAAGCTGCTGCTGTACAGAAGATGACATTTTAACACTTTGAGGCTCATGATGGGAGACAGGGCAGGATACAGAGCAATCTCTCCAAGTCTCAAGAAATATCAGGGAACAAGAATGCTATTCCTTTCTTTCAAGTGAATGCAAAATTGGTTTACTGGTACATGGCCCACACAGTTCCAAGTCAGTGCATAGCTAGTCAATATTTCTGCTGGCATCTTGAACTGGTTTAATCAATGGAAACATCTATTAATTTTATTCCATTTAATATGCATTAGTGCATTAATTTCTTCATAAAAAAACAACCCTGGCAAGTATTAAAAATAAATATCTTATTTAGGTTAAACTAAAGCCTTGCTTTTCAGTACTTTAATCCCTTTAAATATTCTTTTGCCCTCTAACAAGCAAATGGAAACTGAAGTAGAATAAGAGATGTATGAAGGCAGAGGGGAGCAGAAACATGAACAAGGTCAACACCATAAGTCAGTTAACGTGTCCTCAGCTTCTTAGACTGTCTCTTGCGTTTCAATTCTTCTTCTTCCCGTCTCAATTCTTCCAAGTCTTCCTGAACACCGAGTCTCAAGCTGCCAAACAAGATTAAATCCTTTACACTGCTACTCAGGACACTTGAGGTTTTACTTCTACACCCCCAAAAAGCAATCCTAGAAGTACTACAGCTGATTGGAAGAATAATTTCATATCAGATCTTCTTTAATTATAGAATGAATATAGCTTTAAGAAATCAAGATTTTTTTATCCTAAGATTAGAATCAAATATTTCAAGGGAAAAAATATTTAAAACTTCTGTTCAAAAATAAAGATTGTGTAAAAATATTTAATAAATTTAATACATAAGGTCTTTTTTTTCTTCCCAAAATGCAGCTACTGAAACATATCCATTGAAAAGGTAAAATTGAATTTAACTCAAGTTTCTTGTGTCCACTTCCTTTATGCTGCATGTATAGTTAAAAGTGAGTCAGGAATTCAACTCTGCAAAACCTCACTCTAACATGTCAACAGAGTTTGGTTAAAAGCAGTATCACCTTAAAATTCCAGTTATTTCCCCTAACTCCACTTAACAGACTACATCTTTCCATGGGCTGCAGCTATTCCTCAGGAGCCAGGAGGAATAAGGACACTGACTATAACTTCAAAGATGCAAGTTTCTAATGTTCAAGGCACCTTCTGAATGACCACACAGAAATTTCAGTAGAACAAAAGAATTTGGTAACTCCATGCATTCCAATAATTTAATTTTCTATAAAAAACCCTTACAGCTTTCACAAAACTTGTCCCACCACTCATTAAAAAACAAAAAGAAAAACAGTTTATGACACAAGAATTGCGCAGGCCCAAAGGCCAAAACCACTATGCAAATATCATCATCATATTTTAAATCAGTGACTACAAAAGCTTATCAGCATACTTTTTATACTTCTATAGAAATACAGACACGCGTATAGAGAAAAACAAATAGAATTTCCAGACCTCAAACTAGCAGAATATTGTAATGTTTGGGACAAGTTAAAGGATTTGGAATTTCAACTGAAATTTGTATTTTTAAAAAGATTTTTCAAAATTAATTAGCTTTGGTTTTTACTGGTTCTTAACAAGCCAGGTTTGTGATAGATAAGAACATACACAACTTATTTGGAGTATCCACCACTGGCTGTTGGGTTTCATCTTTACTTAAGCTTTCTTAAAAAAAATTCTAAGGCTTATATACCTCTGCTATAAAAAGCAGATTGGATATTTGCTACCTTAGCCCTACGACTTTAGCAACAAACACACTTCCCAATTTGTATCCAAGTTTAAATCCATGCATACCTCCTAGCTTCTTCTTTCTGTTGCTCTCTCCAGCTGCTCTCCATATAACGTAAGGCATAATCACTTTCATCTTTGTACCTGAAAATTAAATATCAGTTTTTAGCACATTAAACAGCTAATTAGGAAGAATAATTACTTGTTCTACTGCTTGTTCTGCAGTATCGTAAAACTGTCACTTTTCTTACCTTTTCCGGTCATAGCCAAATATTTCCCGAATATGTTTTGATATTTCTTCTTGAGGTTCCCCTTCATCTTCAATGAAGTCATCCATTTCAGAGTCATATTCATCATCATCATCATCTTCTATTTGTCTCTTGTAACTAATAGGTGGTCTTCCAAGACCTAAATGATGGGAGAGAAGAAAATCATTAATAACATGAACATTACATTAATTTCACAATACGTCTCCTTGCTATACCTTAGGCATAGCCATTTTCTGGGCTTCAAGGTGGAAAACTTCTGCCTCAAGTTAACCAGCATTTCTCAGAAATTGAACAAGAGGAAATACTTCCTCCGAGTTGTGCTAGAGGAGATTACGTATCAGTATCAGCAATGGCATCCTGAGGAAACCACTTGACAGATATCTGTGCTTCATTCAGGGCTTTTAGGCACTTATTTACTACACTCCACACTGCTTGCTCCTGATCAGAAATAAATTTTTAGAACTGCTTGTCACTGATAAGATAAATTTGCAAAAACACTGAAGCGTAAAACCTGTGACTGATTTTTCATGTAGTCCTTCAAGCATCTGTTATTTAAGAAGCTACAAAGTTTTACAGACCAGCTATCAAGCAAGGCTGGAAGCAAATCCTTCAATTCTGTTCCTTCTAATAGCATTCATATCCCAATATCCATCACAGGCTGCTTAGTTTCCTTTCACGTGATACTTCACACCAGCTGTATTTCAAAAATTATGAACATAGGTAAAAATAAATAAAATAAAAAAAAAGTTGCTATATTTAATTTTATTTCAATTATTAAACTGTTCTTATCTAAGTTTCACTTTTTTTCCAATTCTTCTCCCTACAGGGGGACAGGGCGAGTGAGCAGCTGCATAGTACTTCGTTGCCGGTTGGAGTTAAACCACAAAAGTGAAAAAATTCTTTGTTCTATAAATGCATACCTTGTGGATGAAGCACAGGTCTATGTCCTGGAAAAGGTCTCATTCCATTCATCTGTCCATTGCTAGGTCTTGTGACAAGGTTTTTAGAAGAAATGGTTTCTGACACGACAGTACACTTGGGTTTTACAGCTGTGCCTGGGCCACTGCCTGGTCGCGCAGGTCCTGTGTTTGTGCCGATGCCTGGCCTCCCTGGTCCGGTGCCCAAGCTGCTGCCTGGTTGCTTGGCTCCTGTGCTTGGACTGATTCCTGGCCTTCCTGGTCCTGTTCCCAAGCTGCTGCCTGGTCGCCCTGGTCCTGTGTTTGTGCTGCTGCCTGGCCTTCCCGGTCCAGTGCCCAAGCTGCCACCCGGTCGCTTCAGTCCCACACCTGAGCTGCTGCCCGGTCGCCCAGGTCCTGTGCTTGAGCTGCCCGTCGGCCTTCCCGGTCCCGTGCCTGAGCCACCCCCCGGTCGCCCAGGTCCTGTGCTTGAGCTGCTGCCTGGCCTCCCAGGTCCTGTGACTGAGCTGCTGCCCAGCCGCCCAGGTCCTGAGCTTAAACCACTTCCCAGCCTTCCAGGTCCCATGCTAGAATTGCTGCTTGATTGTCCCGGTCCTGCACTTGAACCGCCCCCAGGATGTCCAGGTCCTCCTTTTCCTAAGCTGCTGCCTGATCGCTTTGCATTGGAGTTGATTCCATGTTGAAGGGCTGCAGGTTTTCCTGGTTTTGCATGGGCAGACTTTTTCAGGCTGGATTCTTTAGCAGATGGCAGCCTCTGAGCCCCACTGGCCATGGGTTTTGAGGGTGGCATGTGAGAGCTTGAGCCAGACTTTCTAATACCATTGACAGGTAATTTACTATGACTGCTACCAGTAGAGCTTTTTAAGGAACCATTTTGTGAGTTTCTTTCCATTTGATCAAGTCTGGAAGAAGATGATGACCGTGGGTGTTTTTCAGTCAATGCTGGTGCTTTGGATTTCTTATCAATACCACCCATAGAAAGCGACAGACTGCTTTTAGATGTGGAATGTTTATCTACTGAGCTTTTATTAAGTTTTGCATTTACAGATGCTTTCTGAGAAGACAGTTTTTTTGAAGAACTGCATATCCCTGTAGGCTTAATCTCCTTCTCACTTTTCTTATGCATTTCTATTTTTTTGTTTTTACGTCCCAAAAACTCCCTCTCTCTCAATTCTTCTGCTGTTCGGGGCCTCTCTTCTACCTTTTTCACTGGTTTTATTTCCACTGGTTCATACTGTTTCTTTTCAGCAAGCCTCAAGAGCTCTGCAAAGTTCAGAGGTGCTGGTGCACTTTTGGGAGGTGCCTTTGGTTTCACTGCAGCTTTGGATGGTTTCTCTTCATATTCTTCTTGCTCACGCTCAGATTCTGTCTGACTGTATTCAAGTTGCTCAGCTTCATCTTCTGTTGCATACTCAGCCTCTGGGGCCTGAGCAACATTCTCACAAGTCCTCCTCTTTTTAGGCTTCTCTTCAACAGGAATGCCATTATAACCATAAAAATTATCCTTTGTTCGTGAGGCCATGGCTCTTGCCTTTCTGTCATGTTTCAGTTCAATGCGCCTCGCCAAGAGCTGCTCTTTCTTCCTTCTTTCTTCCAGTGCTGCAAGAAAACCAGGAGAAAGCGATGCAAAAGCACTACTTTTTATTTCAATATTTTCCAAACTAACAAACCACTTAGGACAGTAACTTAAAGATATCTGGCTAACAGCTATTCAAAATAGTCCAGAAAGTGACAGGTCTGCCAACAGGGCAGGCTAACCCACCTGTATCAGCTGCTCCAGCAAAGGCAAGCAATTAAGTCAAATGCTGCTGTAACAAAACCCACTAAGGCTTTTCGAGGGAAGCAGCTTTCCAGGATGCTATGAAAAATATGGAGAATCACTGTATAAGAAGGTACAGAAGTTATGGGATCTCTGGGTAGTGGAGAGAGTTCCGAGACTGAGCAAGAGAATCTTGAGACTGTAAAGAACTTACTATCAAATGTTGAAGGGAAGTTGAGGAAGGGGAGGGAATAAGAGTTTTGGGAGATAAGAATTGGAAAATAGTCTAAGTGTGTGTGTGTGTAGAGGGATATAGGGGAGACAGAAGCAGCTGAACACAGAGAAGCAAGCAGCTGGTCATTACACATTTGATAGGGCACAGGGCTCTATCTCCACAGTCTGTCCTACATCCTTACTGTTCTGTCTTAGCTGTTTTCTGCTTAAGTATGCTTTCTACCTTGTGTCTGTGATCTCCTGACAAGAGTCAGACTAAACTAGCTGGTGAATGAGACATCTAAATGCCAAATACTGGACAGATGAAGGAGTGGGGGCTAAAGACCAGAAAGATTCAGAAAAAGTAAAAATTACTAGAAAAATTGATTGCGCTACTCATACTTTGGGTGCCTATAAAGGTACCATGCCTTGTGTTATTCTATTGTCAAATGCTGTGACAGCACAGAGTGTGCCAGCATGCCCCATGTGGAATTCATGCTTAGTCTTGCTTCTGGCTGGACCTGGAAGTAGGGATAAGGCACAGACTCATGACTTGCCCAGGAGAGGAGGAATGACCTGGGCCATCCAGTCCTTTGGATTTGGTTACCTTTAACAACACAGTAACATCAGAAGCAATGCAGTACAAGTTTATTCTATGGACTATTTAAAGGAAATACAGAAGTGGAAAAATTGTGGCTCAGAGACTCTTTAAAATTCAGACTGTATTGAGACACTAGATTAAGACACAACAACAGCAACTCTTTCCATTTTTCACATAGATGAAGCTTTTCAAAGTTAAGCAGACAAAAGTTCAGATAGTTTTTTGCTCTTCACATTAACTGCTTCTCAATCTCTAACCATAAACGCTAATGTAGCTGATTAATGTTTAACTCCTTAGGAAAGCAAGTAAACATCCCTGGTCCCTACTTAGTTCTGGCTTTCCCTCAGCACCAGTTCTGTGCATAAATTCCAGAAACAGACGGGCAGCTGTATTTGCAAGAACTTTGAATAAGGTGACAAATACCAAAGAATCCATGAAAGTCTCCCATAGGAGATATTTTGTACTTTTACCTTTTTTTCTCTTTTCTTCTTCTTGCCGTCTGAGAAATGCTTGCACTGCTGCAGACTCTACACCCTTGACTTTGGGAACTTTCTTGGGAGGACCAACGGCTAAACTGTACCTTTTCTGCAAAGAACAAAGAAATAGGAGAGTTAAGAAATTAAGAGTTTAAAACTGAGGAGTTGCGTAACAGTCCTGTACTTGGCTTAAGCACAGAGATAATACAGAGTAAACAATGAATTGCCACTGAAGCTGAGGGTTGTGCTGGATACATTTGACTCACAGTTGTACTTTCAGGCTGACTAAGGAGCAACCAGCCCCAAGTCCTTGGGATAAATCTGCAAGCTAGAAAGCATCTGGTCCAAGGAAGTACAGGTGTCTCGAAAAATAATTTGAAAGGTGGTTTTGTAACCATCAAAAGAGCAAGATAATTAAAGTCCAGAACAAGATATCAGCCCTAAGACAAGGACATCTATCTTGTCTATACCACTGGCCAGCAGCCAACTACTTCACCCTATAAATACTGCCATCAGAATGGGCCTGATTTGAGCTCTGCCTGAGCTGCGGCTTAACTGGATGCCAGGTGACCGCCTTGAGCAGGGATGCCTCTCACGGTTTGAAATTCCTTACCTGAAACTAAGATATCCTTCCTTACCCAAGGTGGAAAGATTCCTTACTCGTGACAGATCCTCAGTAGGTGACAGAGGATGTTGCATCAGTATTATGAAATCTTACTAATCGATCCACTCCATATTAATACAAACATGGTATGGATAATTCCATTAGACATATACTATTGACCAAGCCTGAGACTAAGAATGGATCCAGCCACTCCTGGCTCCAAATGGAGTTTAGAAAGCAAGGAATCCACTCAGAACCTTGTGACTCAACAGGACTGTGCTCTTTGCATTGCCAGTCTCTGAGAATCACTCTAAATGAATGAATTTGAACTCAACCTTCTTTTTTTGTATGTTTCTTCCATTAATTATTAAGATGAACCTTGCATTAAACTTATTAAACCTTTAATAAGTCAAACCACTGTTAAACTTTGTCAAATTGCAGTGAATTGTCAAATCATTATTTTATCTCAAAATACATTGCTGCCTGTTTTTTGAATGAGGTACATTCTACTCCTCCACAACAGGGGCTCACTCAGCTTTTGGAAGGAATGAACAGGAAGCCAGAAGCCAGGTAGGGAAACAGAATGAGTGAAATGCATTAGCTTAATAAGGAATGCAATGGCTACATTAGTACTGGAATAAAAGTACTTCAGTTTAGCCTTAGTCTTTGACCAAGAGAACCTAAAAGCAAACTACAGCCCAAGCTGCCAGTCAATTCAATTCCAGACTGCAGGTTTATAGCTCCATTTTCAGCTTGCTTGTGGACACTCATTTCAGTTTCAGGTTACCTAATTCAGTGAAAATAAATAAAATCAACTCAAAAAATTTAATTACTCCAAAAGTTGGAATTGACTTCACCAGCATAACTAATAGGTTGATGTAAAACCAACGATACTGATTTAAGTTCCTGCTGGCAGTGATCTTAAACACAATACTGTTGTACATCAAGGAGTTAGTGATCCACACACGAGTTGACTTGAAACGGTGCAGACCTGCATTCTACTTATCGCCTGAGATCAGTGTGACCTCAGCACTGACAGAATGCAGAGTCCCCACCCGGCACCTGGCAATTACAGCACTTGCACATGGTGTAATTTGCCAGGAGAAGAGAAGGCTCCAGGGAGATCTTGTTGCAGCCTTTCAGTACTGAAAGGGAGCTTATAAGAAAGATGGGGACACTTTTTAGCAGAGGCAGTAGCAATAGGACAGGGGATATTGGCTTTAAACTGAAAGAGGGTAGATTCTGACTAGAAACTGTTTGATGAGAGTGGTGAAACACAGGCACAGATTGCCAAGAGAGGCTGTAGATTCCCCATCCCTGGAAACACTCAAGGCTAGGTTGGACAGGGCTCTGGACGACCTGATCTGTTTAAAACTGTCCCTGCTCATTGCAGAGGAGTTGTACTAGATCACCTTTAATGGTTCCTATTCTGTGATTCTCTATCTCATTATATCCTGAGGTGAAGCTACGTGTTTTCATATACCATCCTTCTCCTTGGCAGAGGAAGTGATAAATTGAGCTATTAACTTCCCAGGACATACTGCAAAAGCTCTAAAGACTACAACACTGCTCATCTGCAGCACAGACAGGATTTGCATGGCCTGAGGTCTGTCCAGTGCTGTTCAGCCTGGGGTTCCAGCAACTGAATAGATGTAAAGTTATCAATGCCCCTTTTTTGCTTCTCTTATAGCCAATAAACATTACTTAAATCAATGTTAAGTGCCCAAGTGCCTCTTACTGGGTTCTATAACAACCACTTGCACTAATGTGCTACACATGTTCAGACACTGCCTTTCACAAATGTACCAGATTGTGCCTAAAATGGGGAAAAAGAGAAACTTTTTTGAACTTCTGCCCACAAACAAAATACAGAAGAAAAAACAAAGCCATGAGAAAGAGACAGTTGCAAAGATAAATACAATAGAAGGCAGTTAAACCCAGAAGCAGATGGAAAGCAGAATACATTTGGGAACAAAAGAAACCCAAACCCAAGATTTGAGAGGGTGGGGTTTTTGTTTGTTTTATTTTAGAAGTAAGCCAATAGATTAAAATCTAAACCAAGATCTCCTACATGAGACATTAAGATTCTCACCAAATGAAAGAGTTGTGAAAAACAGACCCAAATAAAAAAAGGTATCACTAAAGGGCCACACAAGTCAGCATTTCCATAAATATCTTCCTATCCTCATAAAGCCTTATGAAATTTAACTAAAATAATTAAATTAAAATATCTGGTAAGGAAACCTACATCCAAATGTTTTAGAAGCAATAATCAGGCAGGCTGGCAGCATAATTCCCTATAAATGTCCATGCCACACAATGGAATCCCTCATTCTCATTTCTGATTAATTGATCAGCAGCACATGAATAGATACTTGGATTACTTTAATTACTAACATGCAAACCCATAAATTAGCTTGAATATACACGCACTCAGAAGCAAGGTTTGGAGGCTCATTTCTAAACTGCACCCAAAACTGGCTCCAAGAAGGGCAGCTACAATACCAGCTACTTGTAGTCTCCTTGAGCAGTTTCTGAAATGACCAGAGCAGAATTACAAAGGTGTACTATCCACATACATTGCATATTAAAACCTGCCACGTCACCTCATCACATTAAAGACCTACTACAGCCAAGCTCATTTACTGAGCTTCACCTCTCTGCAAGGACATTTACCACAATCTGAGAACACTTTTGTTTGCACCAAAAGCATTCCAAGACTTGACTGCTCAGGAAACCTGAACTGTGGTGCAGCATTGTCTCTCAGCTTTTGCTCAAATGTGGCCCATGGCTCTGGGTCCCAAAGAACTCTGGTTTACTCCATTTGAACTGGAACAGACAGAGAAGCAAAGCAATCCACACATTATCAGACAAAATCCTGTCAGAAACAGGTTGAAGCTAATTAGTACCTTAGAAATTATTTGCAGTACTTTGTAGTATACTCAGTATAATGATGTCTATGTAAATTATCTTATAAATGCATCACGTTTTGCCATTGGTAACCTAATTTGGCAAAGCTTCCTTTAATTATTCCATTTCAACTGTATCCTCAGTTTTGAAAATTCTGTTTTAAAAACTGTGCAGGACTCAAGCATCTTTTCCAACCTAAATGATTTTGTGCCTAAGGAGCACCTCTGAAAACTGCTTAACAGCAGGGACAAATGTAGCTTGAACTATTCTGTCAGGAAACCTTATAAAGAATTAAAGTGATGGGGAAGCAGTTTTCAGGCTTTGTTTTGCTGCACTGTGACCAACAGTGTGCTATCTAGGAGCAGGTTTGTAAAGCAGCTTGACAGACAAGCTCTTTTCTGACTGGCCCTAAGATGACAAATCACACAAAATTTAAATTAAGTCTTCCCATCAGTAGCATTTCTTAAAATTGACTAACAGCTGAAAACACAGCAAAATAATTCATAAATGAATACCCATTTTCTGTACTATTGCTAATATAAGTTTTGTTCACCTTCATTTAGTAATAGCATGAATTAACCTGCTGAAGTGTAGTCTTTTTAAAAGCACTGAACCACACACATGTTCCACAAATACTAATAAAGTGTTTTATATACAGTGCAAATGAATATGCATCAGATTGCACATAAACCAGGCAAAATAAGCCAGCACATGTCACTGTATCAGATGCACTATTCTGGCTTTTAATAACTATTGCAAAGTTGGTTAAAACAACAGAGGAATAGAAATGTGTAGCCTTTAGGAAAGAGCAGGTCAAGCTGTTCCCAGAACACTTCACTATTCAAGTTGTAAACAGTGACTACTTGCTCTGAAGTCACTGACTTCCTTCAAAATGTGGCACATGATCCTAACAGAGTTGTAACTGCTTTGATGTCAGCATTCAAGTACCAAATCTTGGACTGTAAAACAGAATTTATAAAATAATTGTAAACCTTTTAGCACTCAAATGAAGCCCTAAGGGGCCTAGACCAAATACCAGCCCCAGACAGAAGTAAAAGTAGTAGTATTGCCTTTAACGATGGTCAACATTTACACAGGTGGCAATGCAAGATCAATGCAAGTGATCAATTCTGCCAAGCCTGATTCTCAAGTAGAGCACCTGGGCAGCTCAGTTATTGCAATGGGCTTGCACATGCAATGCAAAGACAATTCCACCTGTGTTATCCACTACGGGCAACTTGCAGAGGCTCTCACAGGCCGAGGATTCTTTTATTTGCTTGTTTTTCACTAGCAAGTAGTGACCCCTGTATGATGTTACAACACTTCCCCTGTTCTTCCTTATCATTTGCCAAGACATGTAACCTCCAATGGGAAGTCCCTGTTTCCCCCTAAATATTCTTCAGTGTGTAACTTTCTCAGAACATCAGGAATGGTTCATCCACCATATACACCCTTGTTTGTGTCACTCCTCTCACAACGCCAGTTCCTCAGAAGGCAGCTTTCCACATTTTAAGTGGCCATTTGTGTTCACTGCCCAGGAGCCTCTGCTGCTCATCCTGAGCTGGCATTTCCAAAGCTTCTGCTACAGACTCACCACTGAGTTCCCAGCAGCTGACTCTGCAGTGAGACTGTCTTAGAATACACCCAGGATGATTTCTCAACTGCTGCTTTCAATATCTGGTTGTGACAAAGTAAATAGTAAAAAGCATGTTTAAATTTGCTTCCCTTCAGGTTCTAACAATCCCTACCAAGAGAAAGTTAAAATACTCCTATTGGTAAAGCCTATCAGCACATACCATTCTCCTCTCCCAAAACCAATTCAACAGGTTCATACATTTAATTCCTAAAAAAAGCAAAAATTATTTCCTTCCAATTTTACAACTGCTGCCACAACACTCAAGTAGAACCATTAGCTGTAAAAAAAGCAGAGATTTCTTCTATTAAATGTTGCTTCACACAGGAAAAAAACCTGAACAGATACTTTATGCTTTCCTTTCTGTAGTGATATTGTGGTCCCCATTTTCATCTGCTTTTGCAAAAATGAGACCAGGAACAGGAAAAGCTGAAAATTCTCCTAGTCAGCATTTAAACCTCGACAGTCTGAAACTTTACTATCAGGTCAGCCAAGTCGAGGGTAAAAGTCCTCCTTGTCCCTGCCAACATTTCACATGGTGTATCTTGCAGTTCCTCCTGCAGAGGCTGATATAATCCAAAACATTTTAGGCCCTGTTTTGAGGCACGTTTTAAGCACACAATAAATGCACACACATCAATCGATGGGAGTCTGGTCCTACAGCAGCAATCTGCACTTCACAGCCATTCCCATTATTTCACATGCAGGGCTCCTCTTGCCTGTGGGCAAACGCTCGATAATTTGCAGATTAGATTTCGATGGGCAGGCTCTGTAACCCAAGGCCCTCTGAACAAACTCTTGGGATTCTGTTAGTGTTTCACTTCACAAATACTTAATTCCTCGTGGCTACTTGGGTCTGTCAGCTTCACTGGAGGCTGCTTTGTATGAGTCTAAAGTGAGACCTCAGCAAGTGCTGACGTGGATGACAAGCTCTTTCAGTTTTGCGTCACCTCTTTGTGGTTAAATTATATCAGATTTCTGTAAATTCCGTACATCGAAGTTTCACCCTCAGTTAAAAGGAATTGGGAACAATATGAGATGTCTATATCGTCATTAATAATTTATTAGAAATGAAGGTGAAATAAAAGAATGTCTTGGTTCCAACTGTCCTCAGGGGTTTTTTTTTAAGGTGCAATAAAATTTCATATTTTAAAGAATAGCTACAATAAAAATATCTGAAAGTGCTTCACTGTGTCACGTGAAACATGTGGCATAACAGAGTATACCAACTTAACCAAAAAGAGTCACAGAATGGATTTAAACCTTTCTAAAGTCAACATTAAATCTCATAACTATTATGTCTAACCAAAGCAACACCACACTGAAAATCTAATGAACTGCTAATACGAGCACAAGTAACAAGATACAACAGTGAAACCCCTATGGAATATTAGATTATAAAACCTGGGACTCTACTCAGCAACTGCTATGAAGACGATTAGCAGAACATCATTAATAGCTTAGACAGTAGTTCATATATGTACTGTTTTATTTAGAAACAAAACCTGATGCAACTAACAGGGCACCAAAAGGCTGATTTCAGCAATGTTCCTTTTGAATCTGGATTTCCATAGGGAGATGAACAAGCAGATTCGTTTTTACAGGGACATGATGTAATATCTGCTTTATCCAGGCCCCTCTTTTACAATACAAGGCTGCATTATTTCTTAGAGTTTTTATATAGTTTCCATTTTGAACTAAACACTACCTATATAGTGTGTATGTATATTTATATACATTTTGAATATACACTTCTTGTTCATGTCACTATTTTTCATTACAGAGGGCATGGAGCATTTAGTTTAATGCACTGTAAAGTTTATTTTAAACTTCACAGAGAAAAATTCAGGGGATATGCTCATTAATGCAGGAACTAACATTTCTGAAAACCTGGTAATTTTACATACCAGTAAATTGTGTAATTAGTCTATATGGTGTTTTTAATAAAACTATTTAAAATTAATTATATTCTTCTTATATAAACACATTTACTGTATTAGCTTTAACATAGTGGAGTTGTTTAGATGTCCAGTGATTGTAAAATCTCCATGGGCTCTCTTTTAAAGCCCAGAAGCTGCAAATAACCTGAAGCAGTGCCAAGTGCAGCTCTGCTTTTGCTCAGAGACTGGGGCCAACTTCAGAGTTAAAAGCTGCACCACTAATGCGCTAAACCAAACTGTTTCAGCTATGGATTCAACTGCACTCTTGCTCCATGAGTTAATCAGGAATAAGCAAATCCTAATGCTGCCTTTTCTAAAAAGACTAGTTAAACCCTCATCCATTGCACAACAAGCAGAATCCCCTCCCCACCACATCTGCAATAGAGAACATGGCATCATCATGGCTTGAAACTACTTGTGACAAAAGTGGCACACACAGTAAAGCTGCATGGGAAAACTGAGAATGTAAAGAGAAGCTTTAAACATCTAAAATAAGAATTACAATAGCCCAGTGAAAACTTAGTAAAACAGCTTAAGACTGATAAAAAGGGCATTGAAATATCCTAAAGTATTTCTATATTTGTTGTTGTATTATTTATGTTACGAACCAGATTCCTATGTAGAGTCAGAGATGAATTAAATGTGCCTAAATATTAAAAAGTGTATTTTATAAGATTTTAAACCCACAATGGAATCTGATTCATTTCACATGTACCATATGGCTGGTATGTATTATCAACTGGTCACACTATTAGAGAATATTACCAGAATTTTACTAATGATACAGAGACACCGACAAACTCACTAGGTCTGACACCACCAAAATGAAGACACTGTACAACTGAAAGTATGTTTTTTTTCTGGTTTTCCCACAGTTTTTGCTAAAAAAACAACTACCCCTCATTTACACTGGGTTTAACAAAGTAATCATAGAAGCAGACCTCTGGCACTCTGTTGAAGAATAAACAGAAAAAGTGTCTCCCTAGCTGGTGGCTACCAAAGAGAAAATATTTTTTTTCCAAATAAGCACGCATGACTTATAATTTGGGTCCTCCCAGAGGAATGAAACCCAGGATATTAATCTATGAAAAGGCCACGTGCCCTTCCTACTGCCAGACTTCATCCAGGCAAGTCAGTGGGTTATTTCATACGGAATCCACATGCTACTGATAGCCTGAACTAAAACACAAGCTGCTGAAGTACAGACTTCAGAACAATACTAACAATATTGCAAATACCTTCCACCAATCCTCCCCACAGCGCTGGTACACGTTATTCCTTCGCGGTGCACAGAGACCTCAGACAACGCAGCCCATTCACCCAAAACTTGTCACTTTGTCTCCGACCCGCACTTAAGACGTGGCAGACTTGCGTTTTTCAGACCAAACAAAAGGACTCAGCCGACTTTTAGCCACTGCCTTCCCCCGCACCATCGCTCTGCTCCCGGGATCTCGGCACTTCCAGACCGGGAGGCGCAAGCCGCGGCTGCCCGCTCCCAGCCCAGGGGTGCCGGCACTTGTTGACAGAAAGGGCCCCGCTCGCCCCCTCCCCACACACAGACGCTTCTCCAGCCCCCAGGAGCGAGCAGCCCCGGCCGGCGAGGCGAAAGGCCCGGCCGCGGGCCGAGACGGGCAGGGCTCCCACGGCCGCAGGACCGCGGGGCCC
>VZTI01002163.1:438783-450313 GCA_013397865.1 Struthidea cinerea | reverse complement strand
CCCGTGAAAGAGGCGGCGGGTGCTGCTCGGGGCCGCTTACCGCATTTGGGCCCACCGGCGCGAGGACAAAGCCTTAAAACCTGGTTACGTTGTAGCTGCACAGTTCACTGTCATCTGCCCAGAGCTGCTGAGGAACAAAGATGGAGTAGCAAAAATCCTGCAGGAAGATGGCTTTTGGCTCCCCTCAGCTCCCCAAGGTACCCCGCCGGGAACAGAGGTGCCCACAGCAGTGGCCCTGTCTGAAAACAACAGGCTTTGCTTTTCCCTTACCTGCCGGTCTGCAGCACTGCCCAGCAGCCACAAAGTAGCTATTGCCACAGGCTCTCTTCGTTGTGACTAGGGAACAGCTTCCCAGCTTCTCTGCTTTTATCTTAGTCCAGAACCAAAACCATACCTATTTTATCCACCTGTAACAGCCTTTTAGCTCCAGGACAGGCTGACAGGGTCTTCAGGAAAGTAATACAGCAGAGGGCCCTACCCTCCATATCAGCCAAACATCCAGTTTGCCACTCTCCAGTGCTAATGGCAAAATGCAAAAGTTCTTTATTAAAAAAGCGGAGCAAAACCCAAAATAAACAATCATGAACACAAAGCAACCAGTCCACACAGAAACTTTCATTTTCCAGGTGTCTCTTAAAATACGTGCTCCAAGTTCCCACCCCAGACTCACAAGATTCTCCCTCAAGGCTCTTAAGACTGCTGGCCTGACAGCAGTTCCTGCTTTCTCCAATTCAGACTCTCATAACCCTTGCAAGGACTTGTGCTGTCAGGAGAGGAACCACCTTCTCCCCTTTGTGCTCTGAGCAACTCCCCAGTGTCATGCCCGAAGCATCGCTCCTCTCCAGGTTAAGGCCATAGCACTCAGTTCTAGGAGCCTGAGAAGCCAGGAGAACAGTCTTGCCATTTGCCATAGTGAAACTAAATCCTGTTGCAATACTGGCCACATCATCTTCAGCTAAAGGCTGCAGTTCACAGTGAAGAAGCACAGATGTTAACAGCCAATCACTCACTCACCCTTTCCCTCAGTGTTGTAGAACCACGGCCAAAGCCCAGCTGTCCCACAAGGACATGGACAGCACTGCCCCTTGGTACAGCTGTTTCTGTCTATGCTGAATGTGTGTCTACTGCCCACCAATACAGCCAGAGCCACAGCAGGGAAGGTAAACAAGCCAGAGAGGGCCCTGTCAGACTCTGCTTCTGTCTGTAAACACTGGATGAAAAAGCACAGGTGGGTAATATCTGCCTGTTTCCAGCAGTTTCAGGATCCCATTAGCAAAGCAAATCGCTCTGGCCCACAGGGAACTGTGAACACTCCTGTCACATTTTATCACGTTTCTCTGTGAAGAGCCCTGGCATCCAAACAAATGCTGCAGCAGGACCCTGCCAGGGAACACACAAACCCCCCCCAGTAACTAGTAACCCCCTGTGCTGATAGGCTGTGGCAGTGCAGGGGAAGGGGCTCTGCATCATGGACTCAGACCCACAAGCCTGAATGGTTGTTTCCTCCTCTTCGTTACGCTGTCAGGAGGAAGATTTCTGAACAGCAAGAGCATTTTTCTGTTTGCGAGCCTTTGTGTCATCCCACTCTGATAAAACCGTCCCATTTAGGAAGGAGTTGTACCTGAGTTGCTCACCCTTTCCCTGACAGCAGGTATTTGGATCCTTTAAGCCACGCTCTCACTTTCTAGAACTGGGGGTTCCCAAGGGAGATCCTTGCACATATGCCATGACGGCATTCTGCAAGAAACTTGCTCGCTGCGCCTCCTCTTCCCTCACCCTGGAGATCTCTGCCTCCTTCATTCTCAGCTTCTCCAGCAGCAGAGAGATCTCACCCTCTTTGTCCAGCAGTGCTTCACGGTGATTACTGGATAGGGCTGTGAAAAAACAGCATTTGTAAAGCAATTCAGGGTATCCCTAGAATAAATAAGAACAAGCCAAAGGCAATGGAAGTGGTATGGTCAACAGGCACAAAAGAGAAGCTGCGTAAGACAACATGAGAGGTCTTGCACAGACAGCATGCACACTTCACTGTGCAGGAAATCCAAACATTTTGCTTGCTGTGCAGCTTTGGGTGGTCATCTGAGTCTTGGTCTCTATAAAATGAGGACAGGAATCCCTGTAAATACACCCGGATGGAGAGTACAACTCATAGGTGTACACACAGGCAGGAAGCACTGCTGTCACTACCTGTAAGCACAGCTCAGTTCCAGGCCCAATGCACAGAAACTCAGCATTACCATTTGAGAAGCATAAAAGGATCCATCACCTTTCAGTTGTCTTTCCAGAGCTGCAATCTTCTCTCTCAGCCCATCCTGGGCTGCGCGTTCAGCCTCCAAGTGCCCAATCCGCTCTTGTAATTCCACTTTCACCTTATTTAGCTCTGTCACTTTCTCCTCTTCCTTACTGTCCAGGTCCTGACACACAAAGACAAATCCATCAACAACCAAATGACTTCAGCAACTTGTTCTGGCCCTGTGGTGACTATATCTACTCCAGTCCCAGCTACCTGCTGAAGTTCATCCAGCCTCCTCCTGAGTCCATCAGCATACAGGCTCAACTGTTTGGCTTTGGCCTGGGCCTCAGCAACCATTTCTTTTTGCTTAAGGCAGCAGTTCTGAGCTTCATCCCTTGACTCAGTCATCAACCGCAGCTTCTCTTTTAGGTGTTCTAGTCGTTGCTGCTGTAAGACACAAAGAAAAATGAAAATTAAACAGTCCCACTTCATTCCTGTGAAGGGATTCTCCCCTCTTTGCTCCTAACACAGTGAATCCTTTATCGAGTCAACTGGCACTGACAAGCACAGGACACAGCCCTGCTCCTTGCACTCAGGAGTGACCCCAAGCTGCTTCCTCTTTCCAGGGAGGTCACTGACAAAGACTGAAACAACACCCAAATGAGAAACAGAGACAGGTCCTTGGCAGATGCACCGATGCCACCGCCAGTGTTTACAACCAATGCTCTACCTTCACTTCCTCCATACTTCAAAAGGCTCTGCAGCACCACTGTATGCAGCCTAAGCAACTGCTGGGTCCCACACATCAAATTTCTATGTCTATAACTCAGTGAAGCATTTTCTTTTGTGATGTAAAAAATAAGTAAATATTCTAATAGTTTTTGTGTATTTTCATCATCTCTTGTTCTCTTTCACAGGATATTAACTTCATTGCCATTTTCACGGAGTTCAATACTAGTGACTTTACTTATCCAGCAGCAGTAGCCACCTGAAGAAATTTCTCAGAGTTCAGAGAAACAGGAGCACCCCATGAGAGTTGCCATTAAAAAGAATGATCAACATCTGGCTGTTGGCTTCAGATGTTGGCAATTTAAATTAAATCTGCCATGACAATATCCACATCAGTTCTGTTACTACTGAAGACAACTAAAATCAGACTTTTCAGGGCTCCTTCCTCAGCAATCACACCATTTGCGGGTCAGTGAAACCCAGAGAGGAGTTACTTAGCAGCTCCCCAAGACTAAAATATAGACTAGGTAGCCAAACCACTTCCTTCCCACAGGGGCAGGCCCACAGACAGGTCTTGTCCTTACCTCCTCCAAGCGTGCCTGATTTCGGACTTTTATTAACTCCTCCTCTGCCTGTCCTCGCTCAGTTAGTGCAGCTGCTTTGACTTGGCTCAGCTCCTGCCACAGAAACATGGAAAATCATTCCAGACAGAGAAGCTGCATTGCTGCAACACTGACCAGAAAACATTAGCAGCTTCCAGTCGTAGGCTATAATGACTCAGCTCTCCTCACTCAGGGGCAGCAAAAGCAAACCAAGATGACAAACCTTTCCTCACTCCAAGACTGCTATCTAAATTCAATGTGAATTTCAGTTATATGAGGGCAAGTAATGGGTAAAGCTTTCTGAAACAAGGCAGTAGGAAAGAGCAGTGCTGGATCTATCTGGGGAAATAGATATGGGTAAACATGCTACACTATTTGGGACAACACGGGAAACCTGTGAATTCAAATCTTGGTAAGACTCTAACCATGTTCAACGGAATCCTTATTTTTGTCCAATCTGAATTTACAAGTTTCTCCTTGGAACCTTTTTCCTTAGTTCAAAGCAGTAAAAATAATTTTAGCTGGTATACTGCTGTTTTCTGTTCCTCCTTACAGCACATGACAATCTTTACAAAGGTCAGCAGTGGAAAACTCCACAAAGCCTTCCACAAAGCAGCCTTCTCTTTGCACCACTATATGAGTGCCTAGAGCACTTTTTCTCACCTCCTCCAGAGATATCTTGATGGCCTCCAGCCTCTGAATCCTGTTGTGCATGGAACGTTCACTGGCCTCCATGTGCTGTGTCATACGATCCACCTGCAAAGCAGCAGAAACCATTTAAGCAAGTGACAGAAAACCATTCCCATCTCCAGGCACAGCAAGCAGCAAGACCACTCATGACGATTGTGAAGCATCCTCTCACTGACCCACCTACCACCAAACTCTTACCTCTCCCAGAACTCCACTAGGAAACTGTAATACAGACAGAATCTGCCCTCTAGAAACTGGGAATTTTTAGACAGAGATCCCTCCCAGGCCACAAGGAAGATAAAGTCCAAGCTCTCATTGTCAAGTGGTACAAACCACAACAGATTCATTTTCTAGCTGTAATGTTGGTAAAATCTTCCTGGCCTGTGTCTTTTCTTAAAAGGTTTCGATATATTCAGAGAAATCTATTAGTATAATTTTATTTTGGAGATTTCAGACCTCAGCAAACACTGCAAAGAGAATTGACTGTAGTCTGTTGGCCTGTCCACACTCAGACACAACCCCCTTGAAACATAACAGAGAACGAACTAGCATGCTGAGTCCTGTTAAAGGACTGCTTGTATATAAGCGATTAAAACATTGAAGTGTATTCATTTCAGAAGCAGGAAAAGATTCCTTATTTGTAACTACCTCTGTGCACAGACCAACACAAAGGCCAGTCTCCCAGCCTCTCTTGTAGCATCACATACCACTCTGGCCCATACTCTCAAAAGCTAGAAAATCTTACTAGGTGGTAGAAAGTCTTGTGATCTCTTCAGCCAGGCTTTGCTTGAAGAAATGGCCCATTATTCCCACAATAAATCTGAGCCCACTACCTTTTTAACTTTTTTAAGAGCATCTGACAGCAATGACCTCCAGTGGTGATGTATGTCAGGACCAAAGAAAGACTAACCAGGACACGGCAGAAACCCCATCCTTACCTCTTTTACCCGAAGGGATTCCATGTCTTCAAGGCTTTGTTTAAATTTTCTCTTCTCCATTTCCAGACGTTCTGCAGATCAAAAGAAGGCTTATCACAATTCTGGCATTCCTGACACACAGCTGTATTCATACTTTTTCACAATCTCTGCCAACCCTTTCTCCTTGGCTGCCTGTGCTGTTGACTCAGGAACAGCGATCCCAACCAGAGGTGTCCACAAGCTGTTTCTACTCCTCCACTCACCTTCAGCCTCCACGGCCCGCAGCTTCAGCTCCGCTGTTGTGTTGGACAAGTCTTGTTTTACCTGGAACAGCTGATCCTGCTGAACTTTGCACTTCCTCTCCAACTCATCCACCTACACAAGGAATTACCACCACAAAGGTTTTTCTTTTCCTGTTAGCAGAGAAAGTTGGCTGTACAGGACAATGAAGAGACACACAACCAAGGATCAAAGTAGAGACCATATATATGGAGCAGATGTTATATATGTTCAAGTGCCACTTTTCAGACTTGGACTTGGTTTCCTACCTGGTTTCTCAGTAGCAGATTTTTCTCACTGGCAGCAGACAAGTCATGCAACAGCCTGCCTTCCCGATCAGCACCTTCCTGCAAACGGAATCAAAATTAAAAACCTATACTCACCCTAGCTCTTGCACTACCAATCAACATCACACTCAGCTAAATCCAACCTACCCCATAAACACCATGGCTCCTCTTCACACCTGGCACCCATCTATCTAATTTACACAAGAATTTTTTGTCATGGTGGCTTTAGTTAACCCACTAGTGGTAAAAATCGTGCTTCCCTATTCCATCCAGCATCCCCCAAATCTACACAAACCAGTTATGACCTATAGCCCTGCTCTCAAACATAACTAGGACTTATCCAGCTCACCTGCTTTTGTTGCTGGAGCTCCCTGAAGTGGCACTCAGCCACACAGCTTTGTTCCTGTTTCATGGCATTCAGCAGCTCTCCCAAGTTGTGCACCTTCTGTTCAGACAGAGCAAGGGCAGCTTCAGTCATCTGCAACCTATAAAGAGAAGCGCTTTCCAGAGTCTTTTCCAAAGCAGACATTGCAGCAAGCTCTCTATGCCACCGGGTACAAGGTGCTAACGTCCACCTGGCAGTCGATGAAATCAGGCTAACTAAATGAAGCATTTTTCGCTTCTGGGAGAAGGACACCATTGACCTCTGTACACAGCAGCATCTGCAAACAGTGACCTGGGGCTTCTCAGGGCCCAGTGTTCAGGTGCCCATTGCATTTGCCCTGCACTGTCTTCCATGAGCCATTCTTCCCACCCAGACCCCTCCAGGATTTCCCTGCTCTCACAGAACAAAGCTGGCTATTTTATACCACTGCAAAGTTGTTTAAAATTAGAGACAGATTTTTAAACGTGAGTAGCAGAAGCAATTTGCTTATTCTGTCCAAGAGGGACATGTCCACATCACTGCATGGCATAATAACGCTGCCTTTACCTGGCAGAACTAAACTAGGCAGGCTCAGCAGTTTGAAGTCTAACCACTGCCATGTGCATATGGCTCTGCATAACCAAACACCTCTTCTGAGCAGCTCTTCCTCACTGTTCCCAAGCCAGGCTCCTCCATACCTGCAGCGGTTCCCAGAGAACACTGCCAGCTGCCGGGGAAAGCAGGCACAGATTCCTGCCAGGCTGTAAACCATGCAAGGAACATGCCCCCATCCCATCTGCAGAATCCTTTTGATTTCTTCCCACCTTCTGTAATTCACTTGGTCTTACACCAATGCACTGTAATTTTACTTAAAAGCAGGCTAAGTATCTAGTGTGGCAAACTCAAAGGTTTGATCTGACTGTAATTTCTGGATATTACTGCAGAACTAATCAAAACAGTAAGCCAGCTACCCTACACGATTATCCCCCTTCTTAGAAGCTATGCTTGGCACTGCTTATACAGCACAAACAGTGGGAAGGCAAAGGTTCTCCTCCTCCATACTTGGTTTTCAGTGAATTCATAATGGAGTACTGCTCATCCAATGCTTCCTGCAGCTGGCTGACTCGTGCTGCAGACATTCTGCATTTGGGAGGGAAAAAAAAAGGAAAAAAAAAAAAAGGTGGGTAATTTCTGCCAGGAAATGGAGAGTGCTCAATTCTGCCATCGAAGAGCAGAAGACATTTAGAAATCCAACTCACTTCTCGCTCCTGGTTTTTTCTTCTTTGTGCTTGTCTACAGCATCCACAAAATCCATGAACTGTGAACAAGGCAAAATTCTGTGAGAAAATGAACTGCATCAACTACAAGCATTTACATTTCTCATTCTTCTCTTCCCAGCAACAGCTGAAGACATGTCAAGCCATTCTACTGGAAACAAACTGGAAGTTTGATGGGTTTACTAGCATATCTGAATAAGGTCATCAGCTATATATATAGCATATATACTCTGCATCCTGAGGTGTCAGATGGAAAAATGGATCTCTAGGTTTACACCACTTGGAAAATATCAAACCAATTGCAAAAGAAGAAACTAAAGCACAAATAACCAAAACTCCTCCAGAATCCAGAGTGAATGTGTTCAGCAGGGATGTGTCCCTACGCATACTGTCACTTGATTCCTAGGCAACCTAGCTCAGCGGAAAGACCCAATGTACTAAACCCTGCAGTGTGCCTGCCCATAAAAATGCAAATGCAATTTCAGGTGCACAATAATACTGTCACTGAGTGTTCTGTAGGGACCTCAAGGGAAAGCAAAGGATTCCAGCTACCCCATTTGAACTGCCAACATCTGCTGACCTGCTTGTTCTTCTCATCCTTCAGACTCAAAACCTCCTTGCTGAGGATGTTCACTTGGTTCTGGGCCTCACTCAGGATAGCCTCACGGTCTTGGTTGTGATCCAAGGCTTGTTCTGATGCAGAGAGACCAGGAGAGCATGCACAAGTTTCTAAAGCAACAGCACAGCAAGCACTGCTGGAAGAGACAGCACTCAGGATGACAACTGGCTATCAGAAGCACCAGGACAGTTGCCCTTCTCATGCTGGCCCACAAAGTCCCACCTTACATCACAAGGTGGGATGGGATCAAAGAGAGCAGTGTGTGCAGGGTAATCAACACCCCAGCCTCAGGAAAGATGCTCAGCTCTGCTGTGGGCAGGACAATGACACAGGATGTGCTGCGTAAGCCACATCAAAACTTGGCTCACCAGAGGCAAACTATGAGGAAAAGTCTCAAATTCTCCCACATTCACATGGCACGGCAATCTCTAATAACTCAATCCAAATTATTTTTTTGCTCTTGCTGGTGAAAGCGATACTTCCAACTTGACTAGCCCTCACTAAAGGACAAGAGGAGGTGACATAGAGCACTGTGGAAATGCTGTTGAGAAAGGGAGGGAAAGAGGGTGAGCTCTCATCTGGAGCAGCAAGTGCCCTATATTCCCCAAGTACTGAACTGGGAAAGGAGTTAAGTGATTCATTACTGTACACACATCATACTTACCCACAGCTTTCAGGATGTCGCCAGGAACATTGTTCCCTGCCAGCTCCAGCCTCTTCAGGGTCTTGTTGCTGTGCAGGCAGTTCAGCAAAGCTCGGCCACCCAGAAGCCCAATGTTATTCCATCGCAAATCTATACAGAAAGCAAACTTTCACCATGGTAGTCACACATCTGCTGAAAAATGCAGGGCTCAAGAGAACCCATGCTCTTTATTTATCTACAAGCACAGTTAACTAATCCCAGATGGTCTTAGCACAAACACAGGTGAATACCGTGTCCCCTTTGAAGATGAATGAGAGGGAGGGAAATTGACAAAGCAAGAAAGGCAAGGATAAATCTTTACTAAACTGCAGGAAGCCATGACAGTTGAAAATCTACACAAATCTGCATCTCACATTTGGCTCTCACAAGCCTTCCTTCCACAGACTGAATCTGTGGATGAGAAAGAATTGGTAACAAAAGCCACATTCTCCTGGAGGAAATTCCAGTAAAATTCCGTATAAGGACAAAACGAGTGTGAAATAAGTTTTAAGAGTCTGTCATGACGCATACCAACAGCAACCACAAATAGGAATGAAAACCCTTCCTCCTCCACTAAAGACTGTTCTGCTCCCAGTATGCAATTCTTCATCTGCAGGTTTGGTTCCAGAGATTCCAATTACAGTTCCCACTCTCCAAAGGCCATGGGGTTGTGACCTCTCCCTGCACAAAGCCGGCAAAGCACTCCAGACTGATAGGAATTGGGAATGACACCAACCAGCTGGAAGAAAGTGAGGCAAGAAACCTGAAGATATATGTGTGTTTTCATGCCTATATGTATGTGGGCAAAGAACTCTTACCCAGCTCCCGAAGGCTGGTATTTTGTGTCAGTGCCATGGCCAGCTCTTCAGCCCCTTGATGGTTAATCTGGTTATTGCGCAGATCCAGACGCTGAAGAAAGTAGTTTGCTCTCAGTCCTTGGCAGAAAAAGGAGAAGCCCTCCTCCCACATGCCGAGGCTGTTCCATTCTAAGGTTAGGCTAGGGAAATCAGACAGGAATGGTGTTTGTGGAGTAAACAGACTGCTGCATGAACTTGAATGATATATGGATCACGGTATGCCCGGTCAAACATCCAGCTCCGTGCGTGGACTCAATTTCAGAGAGCAGGATGCTGCCAGGGCCCAGTGTCCTCCACCTCCAGTTTTCATGCCTTTACCTGTCCCACCCCTCACAAGAAATCACACCACCTGGCATTCCTCCTACCCCAACAAAAAACACCCTCAACCCTTTTCAAATGTTGTGCTCCATCCGGCAAGAATAGCACAAAGAGAGGTATATGCATTTTTTTACCTCCTGATGGATTTGTTCTGCCTCAGAAGTTTTCCCAAAGCCTCAGCTCCCATGGTTCGCAGGTTATTTCCCTGAAACAGAAGTCCCAGGTGATCAGTAGGCTAAGCCTGTCCCAGTCCAACTACACCACAAACACCACCAGATGCATCCGAGCTGTAATGCCAATTTCAGTTGGGCAAAGATGGTCCAACCAACATTTGTTTCATGTACCAGTCAGCCTTCCACAAAATGAAAAACCCTGGAGGAACAGTGGATCCATACACACGACTGGTCTTGTAAGGGCACCACGGCTGAGAGCTTGCAAAAATCACAAGATAGCACAGGATCAGCATGGGCCACAATGGGACGGAAAATGGTGATTCTAGATAAGCATAACTATTTTAACACACTTCACTAAAAAGGGCTCTGTTAACACTAGCACAACTGAGAAAGAAAGCTATGATGCAGTTTGTGACAGTGATGCCGTTTGTGACTGTAAATTCAAGGGAATAGCTGTATGCCAGAGGAATACAGACAGAAAGTCACTCTCAGTACAGTGACAATCACATCTGAAGGTAGATTCTTAGTTCAAAGCCCAGGCTAATCGAAAGACATTGGCAAGCGAGATAAACTCTACAGAAACACAAGTAAAACAGCTAGTAACTCACTGATCAATAGAGAAACCCCCAAAAAGCCTATACATGCCTCATCTGCCCAAGCAGCAACTGACAAAAGATACATAGCAATAACTTCCTATCAAAATACAGTAACTGAATATAAATTGATAAAAGATCGCAAAGTAACTTTGGAAAATTGTGACATGGTGCTAACGAGTCAAGGAATGAGTCACTTGAGAACAAAAACTTTACAGAAGTATGCATCTTGTTGAATAATCCTGCACCAGGACGGTCCAGTTCTATTTCTGATTAAGCCTGTGTTCCTTTTTCCTTCTCCACCACAGAACAGTCTTAATTCTATTCGAACAAACTCACCTTCAGATCCAAAGATTTGACTGTGGTGTTGGAACAAAGACCATGCAACAAAAGTTTTACACCTGAGTAGAAAAAAAAAGCTGTTTATTTCATCTGTGAAACCCTCTGCTCATCCCAGCGTTATCATCCTGTTAAACAGCTAGCTCAGGAGACGTGGCTGCGATAAACAAACTACTCGGTAAACTGCCACTGCTGCTGGAATAAGTGAGCCTGAGCTTTCAGGGCAGGAGACTATTTATACATTCTCAAAGAGGTGTCCGGGCAGAGAACTACATGTCAGCTTGTACACCGACCTGCCTCAGCCCTGAAAAAAGCCCACGTCTAGACAAGCTCAGCGGACACGGATGTGCTGCCCACGGGGCCCCCTCACTGCCAGCTACTTTAACCAGCCGGACTATCCCGTCCGTCCACGGCCAACAAAAGTAGAGCTGCCCTCGCCGCCGAAGGGAGAACCGAGCGGTGCGTGACCAGCCGCATGGTCACGGACTGGGCATCTTCGCCGGCCCGAGATACGAGCGACCTCCCGCCCCGCCGCCGCGCCTCGCTCGCCGCCGGAGGGAGAGCGGGCCCG
>VZTI01002163.1:406539-438068 GCA_013397865.1 Struthidea cinerea | reverse complement strand
GCCGCTTCGGGCGAGGGGCGCTGGCCCGAGCGGCGGGCGCGGTCCCGCTCATCCGTTCTTCTCTCCGCGCAGGACACCGTGGACCGGCTTCTCCGCCTCCATTTCCGGGACGGGAGGACCCGAGGTACCGAGGCGGCGGCGACGGGCGGGTTCGGGCCGCTCGGGCCGAGCCCCGCCTCCCCTAACCGCCGTGTCATTGCAGTTAATGCCGACGCGCAGCTGCTGGTGGCCGAGCTGCTGAAGGTCTTCGTCCGAGGTGAGCGCGCAGGGCCATCCCCCGCCCCAGCCGTAGGGCGATAGGCTCCCGCCTCCTCCCCGAGCACCTGGCCAACCTTCGACTCATCCCGTCCTGCTTCAGCTCTGCTGCCTCCTGCACAGCTGGAGTCCTGACCCAGCTTCCCGGACTCATCCGGGGCACTGGGCCACCTCCCTCCTCCCAGGACACCAGCCCAGCCCCCCGGACGAGACGCCCCAGGTGACAGCTCCCAGACCCGTCTCACTGCTCTTGCCTTTTCTTTCACTTGGGTTGCAGAAGCAGCGGCACGGGCAGCTCGGCAGGCTCAGGCAGAGGACCTGCAGAAGGTGGATACTGAGCAGCTGGAGAAAGTGTTGCCACAGCTGGTACGTAACTCTGGGCCTGAATTACATGGGAGCAGGATGAGGACGTGAGCTGAAACAGCCTAATCCTCATCCTTTCGGGAGCTGTTTTGAGAACCCAGTCTGTGTCCTGACTGGCTTGCTGCTCTTTCCTTACAGCTTCTGGATTTCTAGAGGCCTCCTGAAGCACATGTCGCCTGTCAGCAGACAGTCCTGACCTGACAGCGAACGTGTGTCTCAGCCTCAGAGTCCAACTCTGGGATGAACAGTCTCAACTCTTTCTTCCTCTGCCATTTTGCTTCTGTTTCCTCTCTCCTTTACCAAGCAGAACACAGCCCAAAGCAACGATGATGTCAGATAATGTTTTTGAAAAGAGGCTGCTACAGGCTTGTTTTGTTTTGCTGAGCGCATACGTTGTTTCAATCTTGCTGCCTACTCCTGGTAACAGAGGCCTGTACTTCACAGGATGGTAAGATGCTGTTGCTTGCTCATCTAACGTGAGAAAGAGGTGCTGCTTCACAGAGATGCATGGAAAGAAAAAAAGGCTGGAAATACCATCCAGCCTTCAGGCTCTCATTGCCTCAGCAGGCAGCTGTAACAGCAATTCTAGGTGCAGCTCCAAGCCTTTCTAATGAATAGGTCATTAACAGGAGCTCAGTCACAGGCTCTTGCCAAGAGCAGGCAACTGATCTTTATTTTATAAATAAACAGTGTCTGTCCCTCACTACCTTCCAGTATTTCTTCAGGGCTGTGACATCAAAGAATACTTGAAACCTTTTAACCATTCAGTATTCTCCTCAGAGGCTGCTCCCCCTCTGCTATAAATTTGTTCTCACAAAGAAACATCAGTAAGTTAAAAACAAGTCTCCCCTCCTTATGTAGGCTCTTTGCTGCAATTCATCATCAAAAGTCGCTTCAAAGACTTGCAGAGTTTCCCCCTCACCCACCCTCTTCCCTAAATCTTTGTAAGACGAAAGGAAAAAAGGACGAAAAACAAACAGCATGTGTGAGAATCCCACATCATGGGACAGCCTGGCCCCTCTGGCAGCGGGGGGGCCACTGTGAAATAAGAAACCTTACACATGTGGACAGGACCCACACAACCCAACTGGCTTTGCTGGGAAATGCGTGGCAGGCTGCATGGAGTACAACTGACAGTGGTGTAGCTCGGGGCCTGCACGCTCCTGCCGCTGGCACTCTGCAGGCTGTAGGATCAGCAATAGCTAGCAGTCCTTTTCTCAGGAACAGCTGTGACAGGCAGAGGCTTAGTAGGTCACTGTGCACTTTGAGCTAGGAGCTATCGGGGTCATCCCTCAGGACGCCAGCCACTTGGAAACCCCACAAAAAATGCAGTTTTAGTACACATTCTGGTGACAGCACCAGCTTGAGCAGTCCCTAGCCCTCAGCACTGCAGCTGCTTAGCCAAGACAACTGTTCAGCTGTACAACGCATGCAATAAAGGAACTGACCTAGTTCAGCCTTCAGCCCCACAACCATTGGTTAAAAAAAGGCAATAGCAAAAGGAAAAGCAAATAATACTACCGTTGAATGCCCTAAAACCCTAGGGATGAGTTCAGCTACTATAGCAGAAGCGATACTGAAACAAAACCAGCTCATCAGGTATCTGCAGGTACTGTTCTGCGGCCAGGGCAGGAATCCTTGTAGCAAGTACCTTAGTGAAGAGGCCACAATTTTAAATGTGGGGGCATCTTGCCCCTTAAAAAATTCACTCCTGCTTTCTTGCCTTTTCCAGTTTCAGATCCTCATCTCTGCCTCCACTCTGACTCCTACTGAAACAGCAGTCCCAAAAGTTGCTGCCCTAAAAAGGCTGAAGTTCCCTTCCCTGACACACAGAGAATTGCTAATGTGGACATCCACAGTAAAGCAGCAATGGAATAGCAGCAGCAGCTAAAAGTAACTCTTTGTATAGGTAAGGGGAATAAGACCTCTTGTCTAGCTATTGAAGGTAGCAATTTTTCATTCTTGTGGTTAAATTGGGTTTGATGCACAGCTGAGTTACACAAGGGACAAGCATGGGCAGAACTGCCTGAGGGAAGAGAGTTAGCAATGTAAAGCCCCTACACTTAATCCATGAAACTGCCCCAGGAATACTGATATTGCTGCTTGTGTCCCTAAACTTGTTTTCCCATGTCAGGTACTTGCAGGGGATAGTTATGGTGCTAACCCTTTACAAAAATTGACAGAATTAAAACAGCTAAGCAAATCAGCTAAACAGATTGTACTATTTGATGTCGCCTGTGACCTTCAAAAAAGTAAGGACTAGCACATCTGAAGGCACACTGCAACTTCCTCCCAACCACACTGCTTCTGCATATTCTAATCCTGGGAACCAAAAACACCAGCACAGGTATTTCACTACCTATCATTAGCAATGGCTCTTGGTTTCCCCACAGGATATCCTGTATAAATTCAGCAAGGCAGCTCTAGCTACTGTCTACCTCTGATTTCTGTGACATGAATAAACCTGATACAGCACCTGAACCAAGATACTGATAGTCCTATGGAGCATAGGCTCAGCCCACACTTAATCCTCTAAAAAGTAATAAACTTTAAACTTCATTATTTGAATGATTTTTCTGTCTGCTGTGGTATGTCTTTTATAGGCTGTCAAGTGGCAGAAGGGCTTGCTTTCCACAGGGAGGATTTCGTACAGGAGCTGTACACAGTGCTCTCACATTCCCACTACCAGCGGCCGCACACGTTCCCTGTTTACGTTTGGGTGTCATATAAGAAATCAATCAACTTTTTTGCTAAAGCATTCTTGGCTCCTTCTGCTTTGAGTCTCCTTTTTCCTCTTCCACCTTTCTTTCATGCCTCCCCCTCCCTCCCAAGTTTCTTCAAAGCATTTGTGAGCATTTGGAAGTAATTAGACCTGAAGGGAAATGTTGGCCAGGCAGAGAGACAATGACAAGTGCCAGGAACCCAGGGTGCCCTTTCTAGCCACTTTGAAGTTCATTCAGATGGTACAAAACCCTGTTTTGCTTTGTTGAAAAAAAATGGGAGGAAGGGAAGGAGTCATGACAGGCCTATTGAAAAGAGCAGGTTTCTGTGAACTGACAGACACACCAAGTGCCAGGACAAGAAACTATCAAAGGGACCGACCAAAAGGGCTCCCATGGCCACTCCGCTTTATTACATCTACAAATTGTGCAGATGCACACATAGTGCAGGGAGGAAACAAGGAAAATGGAAAACATGGTATTACTGTACCATGGAACCCCAGCTCTCCATGGACCACTGATCCATGGAGAAGACTTCAAATAAAACCCAGCACCATGACTGCCGTGACACTACAGAGTTCGTCTCCAGCATAAGGGCAATTCTAACCAATAATCATCCCCTTACGATGTCTGCAGGAGACAAAGATCTGGACTGGGCCTTTTCCCTGTACACTAACTGCGGTGCAGAGCACAGCTACCCTGCTCTGGGAATACTCAGGCCACCAATCAACTGTCATTTGAAGAGACCCTTTACCTGGATGGTTTTTTCCTTGCTGTAACTAATTACTGATGGTAATTATACACAGTGAAAATAAAACTAGAGCTTAGGGCAGAAACAAGCTCAACAGACATTCCATGAACCTGTATTCCTTGTTGACAAGATTCTGGCAACTGAACACAATACAAGTGCAGCAGCCCAAGAGCTTCACAGGAAAGGCTGATCTGAACTGGTTTAAGTGACTTAAGTGCTTCCTCTTCATTCATTTTCCAGCCATCTATGTCCAGAATTATCAGCAGCACTAACCCTAATCGCTAACTTAATAATTATAGGTAAAGCTGAACCAGATTGTATCTTGCAGCATGCTAGAATACTGGCAGCTAGACTCAAGTGATCTCTGAAGGTGGAACTGGGAGGAGTTAAATTTAAAAATATGGATAGAAACAAAGTCCTTTGCAGAAAGTATATAGGAATCATGTCCCCCTTAATTCTCTATTCTTATTTGCATGCAAGAAACCTTAAATTTAACCTCCAACCTTGCTTCTGTAGTCACAAGACCACAAACAGGCCCTCCACTACTCCACCAGGTGCAACTGACATCTGAAATAGCCATTCTCTTTTTATAACTAATGTTCATACAGATTAGATCTCTCCAGGGCCACCAACACATCTTACACATCCTTAGTAAGTTCGTGGAGAAAAGGGCACAGCTGATAGCTCGATGATCCAGCAGCCCAGGATGCTTCATCTCTTTCCACCTACAAAATAAACATAGCACCATTAAAACATGTAACATGTAATTAGCACTTACTCATTTCTCAGTAACATGATCTGGTAGCTGAGGGTTCTGGTCACTGCTGTGCTCAGGCAGCATTGGGGACCACAAGAGAGCAGCACTTGGGGAGAGGAAATGGTAAACACATCACAACTTTCAGAGCAGGGAACTTCATCCTTCATGTTATTAGCATGCGGCTTAGAGCATATTATTAACCTTTCACACCAGCTGTTAAATGGGAAACCTGCACAGGTAGGTGAGATGATATTTTGTACTTTATCCAGATAATCTTGGGAAAGAAAACTATTTCAAGTGCAATGCTTCAAACATACTGGAAATGGGAAGCAGTGAAGATCCTGTTTCCCACTGCATCAGCATCTCAGCACCAATCTAAGCCAGACCAGCCACAGCAGGGAAACACACTGGCCCACTGTTTGCAGCCTTCACACCTTACCCTCTGCTTGCTGGAACTGATAGCCCCACACTGTCTTCCAGAAACAAATACTAACATTCTTATCCAGGAAGTTAACATTTGGCATAATTAGCCAGGTCACTCCATATAAGAATTACTAGTTTTGTTGTCTTTAAAAGACCTGGCTGAATGTCTCTTTTTTTTTTTTTTTTTTCTCTTCCCTTCCCCCCCCTTGTCTTTGCCACTGCCTCAAAAAGTGAATATTGCCAATTGTTTAATTCAGGAATTCTTCTTCTAATTACTTCATATGTTGTATAAAGTCTTGTGTAAAATACACACAATAAGCCATTTGTTGTGGGACTAAAAACAAGGTTGCAGTTTTCTGATCAGGATAAAACAAGAAAAAATTCATAATGGACACTTGGTTGCAATCTTAATTATAGAAAACCACTACTGGTTTGCAGTGAAGATTAAAAAAAGGAAGACCAACTAAAAAATTCAAGAGAAATAAAAGTACTAAAACAGACTACAGTAGCAAAAGGAAAATTATGTCAGAGATTTAACAGATTACATGGGCCCAGATTACATGGGTATGTAGAATATCCTGCCTATTAGTATTTGAACTACACTGGCAGAGATAAGAGCTCAGCACATCGAGCCCAGAACACAGTTAGAAATGCTGCAAGCATATGGTTTAGGCATCAGACTTCCCAATGTTCAGAGTCCGCATTCAGATACTTCTCCAGTGAAGGCTGAGGTTCAAGTCACAAATTTGTGACTGACAAGCAGTGAACCAAATGTCCTGCAAGCATAAGCTGATATCTGCAACAATACCATCAATATCCAACACATTTGGCAGAGGAGGCTGCCTCTTGGGGCAGTTCAGAATGAGCAGAGCTCTCCTCTGATTCACTGATACCTGGAAGCTTCAGCCATTTGGGTATTTTCCCAGGGGCCTTTCTCAACACTTGTGGAGCTCCCTGCATGCTGGCTGCTTCTGGTTGCCCTATGGTCTTTTTGTCACTTCCTGCTTCTGGTTCAGATAGGGATGGAGCCACTGATGCTGAAGGTGATGAAGCAGAAGGAACTAATGATCTGGACAAACATCTGAGAAAGGAAATAAGCAAGTAGAATTAAACTTCATTTTTAATAATAGCCCCCTGTACCACCACCACCTTTAAACTTTTAAAGTTAGATTGAAAAGGCTCTTTCCAATATAGAAGCACTGGTATTTACTTAAGTCACTGAAATCCTACTTTGCAAAGGATTACTTCACAAAGCTATGAAGTCGAGTATAACAGTACGACTGTTTCTGGAGAGAAGGAAGTCTTAGTATCTTTAAAGCACATTTCTTTGTAGTAAGATGGGCTCATTTCATGCTTCCCATTCCTGAAATACTAAGGCATTTGCAACTCTATTCAGCCCCAACATACCTGGCTACTAATGAATCAGCTGCAGAAGGAGAAACTGCGGAGCTCAACAGGTCCAATTTCAGGTAACCTGCTGTTTAGAAGTGAAACCAAATCACTTATTTGGTAACATAGAGACATCAATCACCACAGTATCACACAGCTCTCAGCTCAAAAAATACCTGCTGTATACTACAGTAAACCTACATCACCTTCCCCCAAATGACACAGGACATTACTAAACCATGCCAGTTTCTTTCACAACTCAGAGGTGTTCTATTTCATCATTCAAACCTCGAGATCTTGATGTTTTCTTTCAGTGCTCATTGCATCTCAGAAACTTTTCTGTGAAGCCAGAGCATACTTTGGTCTCTGGGAGAAGCAGGTATTCTAAGCATAAACCAGAGATGCCAAAGAACCAAAGATCTGTTCTACCATTTCCAGCCAGTCCACAACCACAGGAGCTCTGCAAAAGCATTTCATAGACATTTGTCTAGTTAACACTTTGAACAACAGGATTTTTTTTTCTATAGTCATTCTTCTACCATTCTTGATGCCACGGCAGACAATGCCTACTCCCCAGCCTAACAAATCCCACAAAAAAGGTACGTCTACACCTGTGCTCCAGCTAACTGACCAAACCAGTTCTGAAGAGCTTTAGCCAGTCAAAATGGGGACATTCACCAGCATTCTCAAGGACTGCAGTTTCTTTTGTCAGAAGAACTCTGACAGTAAGGATATAATACTGGGTCTCCTACAGGAACTATACAGTCAGCTGAAGGAGAGAGGAAATGCACTCACCCCTGCACTCCTCAGATCCAAAATGAATGACAGCAGCTGGAAAAAGTTTAGCCTGCAGCAAAAGGGGAAAAGAAGGTATCATTGCCTGTAGATGCTTTCACAGTTCACTGTGAACATTAGAAGCAGGTTAGACAGCTACAGACAAATTCATGTAGTTCAAGCCAAGGTCACTGAACCATCTGTAATGCAGGAAAATTTAAACTTGTGCAGAACACAGGCAACTCGGAGTACAACATGAAGGAAAATTTTATGATCTGTTCTACTAAACAGGTGATGAGACCTCTACAGCAAGTGCTCACTGCAGCAACGCCCTGCCATGCCTTCTCCTCTGTCCCCATATCTCAGGCCATTGTATTGCACCCACATTCTCCACTGCTGAGCAGATAACATGAATATGATGAAGAATCTTCTAAGACCTGAGTGGCTGACAGCAAGAAAATAAAAATCCAGCTATGCCCTCCCAAAATCTATTCTAAACCATTTTATTACATTTACACCCTGTCTATAGTTGAAATTTATCTAGTTTCACCACCTTTCCAGGATGAAGTATTTCCTTTTATAAATCCAACCTAAATTCCTACTTATCAGAATAATTGCCATATTCAAATTTTTTTTTCTATCCAGTGGGTTTGGTGGTTATTTTTTTTTCCTTTGATTTCAATAGAAGTTCCTGTAATTTGTGTCCATTTCCTCTTGTCCTTTTTCAGGGCACTGCTAAGAACTCTGGCCCATATCCCTTGCTGTTTCACATCTCTTTTACTACACACATTGACAAGACCCCCCCAGAGCTTCTTATTTCCAGGCTGAACAACCTTGACTGTCTCTCCATCTCTCCCCATATGTCAGATGCAGGTCCCTTCATTATCTTTTGGTCCTTTTCTGGGCACCAGAGAAACTGTAAAACTGGACTCACACACCCCTGGTTCAACTAAGGAATCACAAATGCACCTGTAGGTATAAAGGAGGGACCTACCTATGGAGGTTGCTCTGCCACCTACAGCGACCACAGTGTCACAACACACCGTCAAAAAAACTCAGTGATGCATTACAAAGCACTACACCACCACATTCGGTGGTCCATCCAAGTTTTCCCAAGGGAAACGTAGAGCAAGAGAGTCAAAGTTATTAAATTTCATGCTAAAAACAGACACTGCTGCAAGCTCAGGCTTAGATTTTTAAAAGGGTATGATATGCAGAAGATTAATATGAGATGGCATAACCAGCTGTACCAGAAAGGATTCTGAAAAAATAACCATTGTATTTATTACCTGCATTATATGCCAGTATAATACCATATAAAGAATAACTAGCTGAAACAATTCCGTTAAGCTTTTAGGAAGCCTTGTACTAAGAGACAGGTAAAGAAACCTAATCATCATGGCGTAAAAGAGGCAAGTACCACTATTGTGGATGCTGAAAAGCTTCGGTAGAGAAATCTTTCAGCTTTCTGCAGCGTTCTGTGAGAACTTTGCAGTTCTCACAGAGGCTATGAAAAACACTGCTATGGGTTTTGTAAACCAACTCTTTATCTTGCACCTGGGTTTGTTATGCAAGATTGTTATGGTTCTAGCTTTCTAATATTTTGGAATAAGTGTCTTAGAGCTTGACCAATCCCCTCAAGGGGTGGATGGCCGAGCACCCAATTGTTTTATGCCATTCAACACACTCTTTGCGAACCCTGTTATAAAAGATGAATTAATTAATTAATAAAGATCAGAACTGCTTCCCTTCTGAACTTGTCGTGCCATTCCTCGTCGTTAGTGCCGCTCACAGCGACACACTGTAGCCAGAAACTGTACAACAAATGTTAATTAATGGTCTACATTTTCCCTGGCAAAAGAGTAACACTAAACTTGTCACACTGATCCAATAAATAAATAACCAGATAAAAGCAAGTCACTGCCCCACTTGGTATCACTCATGTGTACCTGGGAACTGTGCAGGGAAGACTGACTGCTCTGGAGTTTTCTTGAGCCTCTGTTGCCACCATCAGCCCAATCTGGATACTGGACTGATGGTCCTTGGACCCAATCCAGCACAGCAATTACCAGAACTCAACGGAACCCTGGTCTTCACAGAGGAGGCTATGGACTGCTGCCTAATATGGAGACTAATAAAATTGTATTAACTGAAGGCAAAATGAAATAGCTTCACCTCTCTTCCTGCCTACAAGCTTTAGATGAGCATATGGTATTACGCATTTTTTTGACGTTAATCCAGAGGCTATAGGAGACTGTCTGATGCAGCACAGTCAACATCACGCTAGGCTGAAACAGGAGACATTTATCACTTTACTCCAAGACTCAGCTCCTGCTAAAGCATCCAGGCAAATTCACATCCTTGAACTGACATTTCAGCAAAATAATTATTTATTAGATCTTTTAACATTTCATTCCTCAATCGACAGGGCCTAAGGTTGCCTGCTCCAGTCACAAAGACAGCTCTCCATAAACTTTTTAAATTAAAAAGTACCAGACATGGTTTAGAAACCCTAGAAAAAACTCTCACAAGAGCTTTGATGTTTCCACAGCATTCGTCTATTTAGGAAATGGGTGCCTTAAAAAGGGCCCCCCCCAACACACATACACTCAAGCCCTTTTACGCACAACATCCTTTTCATGCCAGCTGCAAGATGGAAAATGAGGTTTTTGTAGTGTGTTAGCGTTGGAATTTTTTAATAACCTCTCCTCTCTTTTTTTGCCTCCCGACCAATTATCTTGGTAAATAATTAACATTCTGAAGGAGATAAGTAAGCACAGAAACTCGGAGCTCAAAGCCCTTTAGTTCAAAGCCCTGCCCTTTTCTCTTCGTTTCTCTGCTGCTGCCACTGAAACTTCCTTGTCAATCAAGCTCTGGGCACACACATCAAAGCCTCATGTGGGAATGGCCCCAAGGGGTCAGAGAAAATTCATGGCAGGGCCTATGTGAGGCACAAAGAGAGAAAGAGAGTGAGAAACAGACCAAGAGCTAGACAGACTCACTCAACCAACAAACACACAGACAGACTGTGCCCCAATATAAACCTCTACCCTATTTACTCACAGGTCGTCAAATAACCGTAGTTCTCAGTTTCAGGATCCACGTCCACAACCATTTCCCACTGCTGGCACAACATCAGTCCAAATGTTTCAGTTCAAAATCTTAATTGAAAGAAACTTAAAGGAGCTAGATGGCAGCCCTCAAGTACACAGAATGTAACGTCCTTCCCATGGCTCCTTTCCCTGCATCCCTATCCTTTCCTAGGGGTCAGCCAACACAGAGTCCCCTTTTGCCAAACCTCCATCCAGTAAGTTATTTTTCTTCAATTCAAATAGACTGTTGGCTCATGCACAGAACCCTTGGTCTAGCTTCTTTTGTGTGGAATTGTCAGGTACCACCCCAATCCCAGCACTCCCTGAGGGTTCAGCACAGAAGGCAGCTAGCTATACCTCACCCGGGAATTCTCTAGCCGGTCACTGGCAGGACCTAATGCTGTCACAGAGTTTTTATCATCTCTAAGTATTTAAATCAGCAGCAATTTCACATTAAAAAATAAAGGCAGGCCAGCAGAATGATCCCACTGTCCAAGGACTGTCTTGGCATAAAGATGAGAAGGTTTTAATAGATTCTGTCCAGGAAAACATATGAGCCCAAAGTCAATGCCTTTAGCATTCTCTAACACACCTAAGAATGTAACAACCAAACACTAGGCAGGCCATCACCTAAAAACTGTATTCTCAAGCCAGTTATTCTAATGTTTGCAGTTGTTCTAATGTATCTGCCAATTTCTAAAAGAACAACTCTGCAGTTCTTCACTTCCCTACATAGGGTTCTTACAAGAACATCTGTGAATCAGAACAGATTTTGAGAACTTTTACAATCACACTGAGCCTGCCAGACTGACCAAAAGAATCAAAGGATGTTTGAAACAAATACCTCAAAAAGCTCCACTCACTTGTACGCAGAGAATTACTACAACAGGACTGAGCCAACAGCCAGTTACTACACTCCAACACCCAGCATTTCTCTTCCTTGCTGCTTTGATTTCCAGCCAAAGAAACTGCCATTCTGACTGGAGAAATAGATGCTATTAATCTATTGAATTATAATGTTCAGATCACACTGTGCAAGGCGTATTTACAACATGCAGTCAGATTTACTACACCAACACCTAGAAATCCAACTGAAAACAGCGTCCCATTGTGCAATTATATAGATGCGATGTAAATAAAAATATTTTGAGTTTGTGGGTTGTTTTTATTTTTGTGGCTTTCCTTTTTTGTTTCAGTTTTCTGGGGCTTTTCTTTCTTATACAGACAAAAAATTGAGACCTAAAGAGATTAAATAACTTATTAAAGGTCACACAGGATGGCAGCAGCGGAAATGAGAACTAAGCACGTAAGTCTCCAGAGCCCCATCGAAGATCATAATCACAGGACAGCTTTCTTCTGAAGTGACTAGAAAGTCACTGAGGCAAGAAGAAAAGAAAGTCAATGTCCTGCCTATAACCCTCCTCATTTAATAAGCATCATGCCAAATGAACTGCTCCTCAGATTTTAAAAAGATATAACACAGCTTCATCCATTTGCTTAGTTACAGTTCCAGAAGTTTAAATGAACACTTTCTATTTCAGAGATCTGAAGACCAGCCTGCTACTCATAAAGCCACATTTAGTCTGAAACTATGCAGCTGAGTAACTCCGGTTTTACTCAGAGAGATAGCGAACAGTTACTCAGACACTGTGGTGGTGAGCGTGGTTTGTGACAGCACGGCATCCTGGCTGTGGAGTGGCACACTGGGGCTGCTGCATCTCACATTCCATGATAAAAATATCTACATTAGAACAACAGTCCCTCGTGAATCCAGCTGTGATACAGCAGAGAAACATTTCTGCTTTGTTTTACTACATGTTTTAGTAACTTGTTCTCTAGAACACAGAAAATAGTTCAGGCAGAACCCTCCCCAAATAACACCTCAATACTTCCTCTTTCTCAGACATACATATGCAAAAATATCCTAGAACAGAGAACTGCGGATGATGTACGTTATTCCTGGGCAGTTGTTCTCTTCCCTGACAGAGCGATGCTGTCAGACCAGGCAGAGGCTGCTGTTGAAGGGAACTCGCAGCTGCCAGAAGGAGCAGCATTCTTTCCGTTACACAATCTGAGAAGATCAGAGTGCCACAGATCTGCTGTTAGACTGATGTTAGGAAGATGAATAAGAAAATAAGCACTTCAAAGGAACACATGCATGGAAGGAGAAACCCAAGCTACCAACATGAAATACTGCATAGTACACACATCCCAAACACATAAACTAACTCTTGGAAAATTCAACTGGAAAGCTGGTGGATCAAAAGTTTCTCCAGCAAGACTGCACAGCATTGCTGAAACAGAAATAAACACCACAGTCATGGCGAAAGCAGCAGATCAAGTGGTTCATGTTGTTTATAACCTGAGAACAAAGCTGCCCAATGTGGACTTCAACTGCCAGAGGAGATGGATATTCTGTGGCCAACATGAGGAGGTCTGATCCAGCCAAGGCAGGGGACCTTTAAAATTCATAAGGCAAAGATAAGATTTGAAAACACTGTTTTGAGAAGGCTAGTTATGAAGGAATCCAGGTATAAAGGAGCATTCATTAAGAACTTGATAGCTGAGATCAGAAAGATCTGGCCTTCAAAACTGACAGTAGCAGTGAACATTTTGGGCAGGATTTCCACTCCAAATTCAGTTGTGCAAGGAACCTCTCACTGGAACCAAAGAACCCAGCTGTCCTCAAAGCCATCATCATGAGGCAAGCATGGACAGTCTCTGCGAGCGTAAGTAACAGACCTCACCACAAAGAGAAGGTGAGACTGCTGCCAAATGCAGTCAGATGATAAAATCCTGGATGGAGAAGACTAACACTTTTGGGTGAATGCAATCCTCTGTGCGGGATGAATTTCAGTATTAATTGCAATTTTCTTTGCTAGTGAGTGCAATAACCACAAGGCCTGCCACAGGAAATACCTCTGATGGACTGACTCTGATGAAGTAATTTTTTCTGAAATTGCATTCAGACTCTTGCCAAAAGAGAAGGCTTCATACTGCCTCAGTCGTAGTCAGGTTCACTGAACAAGCATGCCAGACATACTGCCCAAACTGGCATTAAGAAATAGGATATGGAAAGAGAACCAAAGGCAACGAAATGAACAAACAGCTCATCTGGATTTCTGCCTCACGGTATGCGACAGAGGAAACACTCAGTGCACTCTAAGATCTGACTAGAAGACCTAAATATTTATGTGGAAGCCTGTGGATTCCTTCAGCTCCTCTGTAGACAGAGGATGGCCTCCTGCCCTCTCTGCTGCCTCAACTTTTCCAGTGACTGGTACTCCTACTTTCTGCTAACTCTTTCCTAGTATTAACTCAGCAATCAATGATTTTTTTCCACCCCAGATACGCACTACAAACTGCCTGTTTCTGGGAGGAGAAAGAAGCTAAGAAGCAACTCTGAAAAGCTCCGACAGCCTAGAAAAAACACAAACAAGCCACTGGAGCTATAAGGAACCCAAAGCCAAGTGCTACAACAGGGAAGCCTGCGGCTGATCAGCTCTAGAGAGCAGAACATTACAAAACACTTCAAGGGACATGAGGAGAAGGCTGCCAGCAAAAACAGCAACAACAACAAAAAAAATCAAAGTAATGCCTTGAAGTCTTTATGGGTTCCAAAAACTCCACACTGCTGCCAATCTGTGTGTTCACTATACTGTAAATACACACAGATTTTGGGAGAATTCACTTCAGACAGTTCTTTCGGTCCAAGTATCTTGGCAAACAAGTCAACAACATTTGTCTTTTTTCCTGGTTTTGCTTGCAGCGTAAAGGTTCTCCCTTCATTGTAAGTGATCAAATGTAATGAACATGGTGCCGAACTTGTCAGCTTGAATGGAGGAAGATGGTGGAAAGAGCAGAAGTATTGGTAATGTGGTACTCCACCATCTGCTGTCACTCCTGTTATTGGCTTCAGCACAAATTTCAATAATTTATAAATATTTGAATGCTCCAATGTGCTCACATTACTGCCTCAGACACCATCCATTTTTCCTTACCAACAACACCAAAGTAGTCTCCAGAGAGGAGGATAGCCTACTGCTAACTTAGGACCTGGGATAACATGAAAATTAAATGTTGAAAAAAAATCCAGAATGGCTAGATACACCACGGTAGTACCTGCTTTGGAAAAATCAAGAGTCAGGTTATGTGCAGGCATCTCTGCAAGGGGAGCACATCAGGTGCCAAGCATCCCAAGAGGCCACTGCTAACATGACTGACATGCAGCATTTGGAGCAAAAGTGGCAAATTTTGGCAGTTGCATGATACAGCCTGAACCCTTAAAGAGATGTATTACCACTAAAGACAAACTTCCTCCCAAACCTTTCACACGTCCTCCAAACTCAGCAAAGATACATCAAAAAATTTGAGCAATTAGTTGTACCGTTACTTTACCCGAGCTCTCTTTTTCCAATGAGGTCCGGAAGAACTGCGTACTCCACAGCACTTCATTCACATTCGCATCCTATCCACCACAACACTGTTATTCCAGAACAAGCTTTCTCACTTACAGGGGTGCTGAGCACTGCCAGGTCACCTTAGAGCAAAAGCTCCTCTTTCCCCAGCCCCAAAGCCACATTATTTTACAAAGTACCTTAACAACTTCCCTCCTAACTTTACAGAGCAGCTTTGTCTTTTCACCTCCCTCCTTCAAGATCAGGGAACAGAAGGGGAGCTCTGACTAAAGTACAAGATGTTTCCCTTCCACAGACCACAGGATGAATGAAAAGGGAAAGATGTCCACAAACCCCCCTGCACAGAGCCTAGCCCCATCCAGGGCACAGTCAGGCACTGCAGTCTGCTCTACAGCTCTCGGTCTTGCAGCCAATGGGGACCCTTGGCCCACACAAACCTCTTCCCAGACTGAAGATTTCTCAGCTTGGACGGCCACAACCTCATGTGAGAAGCAGTGAGCAGGTCCCCCTCCCAGCGCTGCCCCTCCCACTCCAGCACCACAAACATTACCTCTTTCATTCCTGGTCTGGGCCAGGGTTATTTTTACTGAGAGCCCCGAGGCTCAGGCAGTGCAGCCTCACTGGGAACAGACGCCTCTGCCTCTAAACAGGACATCCAACAATGACACAATGGGCATGGACACAACAGTTGAAGTGATTTCCACACCTGTTTCCATCCAGAGAAGAAAGGTCCTTCAGCCCCTTTCTTCCAGGCACCCAGACCCCAGCAGAAGGGAAAACTTACCCAAGCAGGAAAATTATGGCACAGGGCCTGCACTAACACAGCGAAAGTTAAAGAGGAATAAGGATTTACATTGGTTAATGGCAGCAAAGCTTCTCCCAGCATCAGCCAGCCCAAACTGGGATAAGGCACCAACCTCACAGGTCAGAGCTCTGTGGTCTTTGACAGCAGTTTGGGTAACCAGAATGGCACGACAAGTTCTCAGCAGGAATTGTTTTTTTCCTGTTTGATGCTTCATCCAAATAAAATGTTTATAAGCACACAGAATCATTCCTGCCATAACAGACCATGACCTGCAAGGGCTGAAGGGCCCCAAGCAAGGGACATAGGCTACACAGCCACTGGCATTAAACACAGCTCTCCCAAGGACAGAAGAACCACAGGCAGAGCAGAAGTCCATTCAATCCAGCCAGTATCCTAACAGTGAACAAAAACCAGATGAACAGAGAAGAGTATTCTTGCTTATAAGTGATTAGCTAGCACCGATTTTCAGTTTAGAAGCTTCCTGAGGAGGTTTCTAGATATTAAGACACACTTACTAAATATCTTCCTTGAACTTGTCCAAATTTCTCTCAAATCAGTATATACTTTTCGTATATAGCGCCCTGTGACAAGGAATTCTATGCCTCAGTTTTCTGACACATGAACAACTACCTTCTTCCATCTATTCCAGCTCCTGCTTGCCTCACTTGATGCTACTCACTCATACTTAAGAACAAGAACTCAAGGCATTCCAGCTTCTCCTCGGCACGTTATTCTTTTTCCAGTCGCGTCTTTTACAGACTAGCAAGTCCTAGCCTACTTAGTCTTTCTTTGGACAGGAGACATTGCAGACCTCTGATGAACCTCATTCCCCTTCTCTGCACTTTAACCAGTTCCTTTTGAAGATGTGAGACCAGATCTGCATGTTATTCACACAAACCCTGGTCCATACACAGAGATGTTCTCTATTTTGTTCTGAATACTTTGCTTTTGGGAAGGAGGTTGTTTTGGATTTGACTGCTATTCATAGATAAGTAATGAGATGATGATTTCACCACCTTAAGACTTTGCTCCAAAGCCATAATGATCAAGGCAAGAGCTCACTGAGCGGCGTACGAAGCTCAAATGATTTTCCCTGCACATCATCTCATTTACCTATGTTGAGCCAGCTGGGTAAGACAAAAATGCAAAGTCATGTAACTGTTAACTAATGTGATAACAACATAGTATCTTCATAGTATCATGTTACAATCCCTAAAAAATATTCTAAGCGTGAAATTTTACTTGCATTCCGCATTTTGCAAGTAATTGTACTGGTTCTGTAGAGTTAAGATCGTGTTTAAAAACTCCATTTTACTTCAATTATACCCAAACTCTCAACATAACCCCTAGTTTAATTTGACTATGGTATGATTACATGTGGCATGAACAAAAATGTATCTTAAATCAAGTTTGGATTTGACACCCTTTATCTTAGTTGGACGTTATTCCTCTTTCGTGATGACAGAGGATACGAGAAATGAGAAAAAATCCCTTCCTTAAAACAGTCCATTTGCAAAGAATTTTCAGCTTTCAAGCACAGCATCTTGAACAGTCCCAGTTCTGTATCAATGTCAGGGCTTTGCACCTTTGCCATGTGCCACAGCAAGCACTGCAGTCCAAGGAAAGCCACTGCAGACTGGAGATGTTTGACACCAAAATCAACCAGGTTCTTCACAAAGTTGTGACTTCTAATGAAGTCCCTAAGACTGGGCTGTAAGGCACTTCCAAGTCTTTAAAGAGCAAGATTTTAACATGTTTTTATGTTTCAGGAAGCTGCCACGAGGAATGAATTTTACAGTAAAAGTCACTACTAGGAAACCGGGAAATTGCCACACATATAACAAGCACCAGTAATGGTGCCAGGTACAGAACAAAGGCTTTAACGCAGCAAATCAAACAAAATTCCTGCCATAACGTTTCTTATTTCAAAGACAACGAGATGTAATTATTCCTGTGGTGTTTTACTGAAAAGGTCATGTTTCAGGAGACATCCAGAGAAACACGAGATGTGCACTGAGAATGAGAAAATAAAAGAACAGTACTGCAGGGCGGGGGAGGCAGGCAAGGGGTAAACAGAGGTAAGCAGAGGATTTTGAACGTTTCAGAAGACAGACCAAAGTTAACAAGGGAAACAGAACCAGCATCAGAGGCTGGACGAACAGGAGGCAGATACAGGTCTGAACATTCAATCCTCTAAAAGCAGCTGCATGTGTATTTCTTCCACATGGCCTGGTCAGGAAGTTGTGGAACTTGGAAAACTCCACTGCAAACAACTTCAGAGGCATGGTAATCCCTACTGCTTCACCATGCTGCCTGAAAAGTCCCTCCCTCTCCCCACTCCAGCCCTTCTGCTCCCTCAGGGGCATCAAGCAAGAATTCTCACTGCCGCTGCGTGAGCCTTTACTCTGAAGGATCTCCAGTGCGTCAGTCTGGAATGGTCCATGCAGTTCTGAATGACAGAACATTTTAAACAGTGTGAGTCTGGGGCAAAGTCACTCGATCACTCATAACACATATGTGATCTACACAGCCAATAGTCTCTGGCCAGGGACTTCAAGACCACCTTATCTGTCACTTGCAAAAAATCTCCAGGAATCTGAATTTGAAAACCTGTATATCAGTATTTCCAGAGAAAAATTACACAAAGAGAATGTGTATTTCTCAATGTACATTGACTCTCACATAGTGATTTCAAAAAGGTCCAATTTTTGTCTAATATGGCCTCTAGCCCCCACTGTAGAAACTGAAAACAGTTCCCTGTCCACATCGAGTCTCATCTCTCTTACTATCCTAGCCCAGCTACAGATAGAGCACACACTCACCTCAGCTCAGCTCTCGCAATAACATTCCAGGTTAAATACAGCTCCAACTCTGTAGGGCATGGAGTGTGTACCAAACAATGCAAATCCCCACCCCTGCCCCCAGCGTGCCTCTGCCTATCGCTGCACAAGGTGGACCTCTTCTGGTGAAGAGCTTGTGCTCCAAAACACCTGGTTCCACTAGCCTTGGCTGAGCAGAAGCCTACAGGGATCACAGCATTACACAGTTTCTTTTAAAAGTAATTGAAGTCTGAGGCAGGGTTAAGGGGAGCACAAATCAGAGAGAATCAGAGAGCCCATGTGTGAGTCCTTACCTCAAACAGCGTCAGACTTTCATCGTTCAAGACGATTCTGGGAGGTGCAACAACTGAAGTTAAAAAACAAGTTATAAAACAGGACCACCTAGCAACCAGAACAGCAAATACAGGTGTGGGAGGGATCCCTGCTCTCTGAAGGGGTGACACAATTCATATATGCCCACAGAGGCTGCTTCTTAGGCAGAAGCATAACATGGCTAAGGAAGCAGGTTACGCCTTCTTTGCACTGTGAAGCTGTGTTTTTAGGGAAAGCACTCCTTCCCAGGTCATATCTCAGGCACCAACACACCACAGCTACAAACCTCCTTTGTAAAGTAAGGCCAGATATTACCAACAGCACTCACACAAGTAAAATGGCAATTCTGCATCGGCAAGGTGGCTTCTTACAAAGTCTCTCAAAATGCCAACTGTGGAAAAAGGAGAGAAAGGTTTGCTGAATTAAATTTGGTTCTTCAAATGTTGGGCAAGAAGGCTAACTTGTAACAGCAGAACTGCCCTCTACAAAGTATGGAGATTGCCTTTTCCTTCAAAGTACACAGTTGCTATTACAAATTTATTGTAGAAAAAACAAACAAAACAAAACACTTTGACATACTGGTCCCTTGGAAAAATCTAAGGATGTCTATAAAGTTATCAAAAAGTTTGTGTAGGTAAACATGGCTGACAGCTCAGAATAAGAGGATCTCCAGTAATAACAGTAAGAGCTACTTGGTGCATGGTCTGATTGCCTCTGACAGAGCCAGAAAGGTACATCCTCTCTTAGTACAGTGGTAAAGTTTTTTTTTCTCCTTCCTACTTTTTGGGGTTTGTTTTGGATTGGGGAAGGGGGTGTTGTTTTTCCCCCAAAAACGTTTTAAGCATTAACACAGAGGAAGTGTCCAAATGCATCCCAGTAACACATCATTTAGACACAAACTAGGGGTTAGCACGTGGGACAGCTTCCTGAGCACAAGTATTTTGCCAACTCCACCAAGTAGCCCTTAGCTAATTCAATTAGCCCAGACTCCCTTCTTAGTCCATTCAGGGGCCCTACAAGGACAGTGTAACTACCTCCTGCTGTCTTTTCAGAGCAGCTTTACTTTCCCAGGCAGCAGAAAGACCTGTTCAGACACACTCTCTCATCATGGTGGGAGCCATGAGTTACAGCTGCACAGGCTGAGGGCGTAATCGGTCTTACCGGTTTCAGTGGGATGGAAGAACCCCTGCAGAACATGGCGGTCTGGAAAATGAACTCTCAACACCACCTAAAACAGATACAAAGCACATTAGGACAGTGGTTTATCACTGCTCTGTAACACCTGTCCTCGGCTTAGAATCTGCAAGTTGGTTTTTTGTTGGTTTTTTTTAATGGGGAAATCTGAGGTATTTACAGGCATAGAAGAGCAACCTGGCTAACAGTGCTATGCAGCTTCTCAGGGAACAAGGGCTGTCTGGCTTTCAAAGGGGGCACAAGAGCTCATCTTTCAAAGCACTATGATGTAAAATGCAGCAGCACTTGCTCAGAGAGCAGGAGCTCCCTGTGGTAAATGACGCACAAACAACACAGACAGTCCCTCGTGGACAGGTGCCGACAGTTTACTGGCATCCTAAACTGTCCACAGCAGTAGGAATCCTCCTGACATACCTCTGACCTTTGTATTTCCAGCTTGGTCAGAAAGCACTTAACCTGAGAACTGCACAAGGATCATATTTACAGAGTAAAATAAATCCAACTTGTAACATCTAATCATTCAACTTTCAATGGGATTCTAACAAAATGTCTACAGAGAGGCAGGTGGGAAGGCTCACTCATATAGACTGATGCGTGCACAACAGAAAAGTTTTGAGACATCTGGAACAGAACAGAAGCAACTATACTGCCTGTCACTCAACCACACTACAGTACAGTTGTTTTCACACGGCACAACTGTTACTCAAGTCCCACAAACAATTAATAGGGATGGGAATTTGAAAAATCTTCCTATAAGTAGCTTACGAGCCTGTTGATCACAAGTGAATCCCAAGATACGCAATCCCCAAGTCTGGACTAGCCAGAGGGACTGGAAAATGAACAAATATTACCTTTGGGTAACGCTCCAACTTCTCCTTCAGCTGGGACTCCTTCAAAGACTTCGTCATCAGTGGAGCTTCTTCCAGGCATTTCCTACAGACATGGGAAGAAGGCAAGTTGTCTGTAGTTTTAAGATATATTTTTACTTTATTAAGATCATGGAAGGCCCAAGCAGGGCTGATGAGAACTGCTCAACTGTTCCATGCATCTTTAACAGCATTTTCCCCACCTCCTGAAACTACTGAGCATCACCAACAATACTATATAAAATTACTTTTATTGTACGAGTTTAAAAGTAAGCACATGACAGCAGATGCAAGAAAAGATCCTAAGAAAAGGAAGGGAAAGTCTGCTTAGACTACTCAAGAAGAGATAGACTGATTAATCCAATAAAGTAGAGACTAAGGTTGGACATGATTACTCCACAGGGGCAGAAGAGCTACTGAGCTTGAAAAACAATGCTGGCACAAAAATTAATAAATATTAATTAGCAACAGGGAAACAAAATAAAAATGAAAAGTTTTAGATCATTCAAGAACTGGCATTTTAGACTACTATTAAAAGGAATAGTGGGTACAAAATTAAAATCTACTTGTATTTAAGATGAAACAATAAATGTAAGAAATTTTCCTGTAAGTAAAGAAACTAGCTTAGACCTAACAGATCTCATATTCAGCTTTAGCACCTTTTCTTTGTATCCAAGTAACTGATGTGTAACTTGCCTTTATTTTTATCCCTGGCTGTAAGGGGAAAAGCATCAGCAAATTTGGAAACTGGGTCTTTTTTGGGGGGCCTGTATTCCCGTAATCCCCAACCAAATGACTCTACATCTGCACCACTAAATACTCCAGACCCACAAGCACCACTAAATACTCCAGACCCACAAGCAGCAGAGCAATTTTCAGGCCATTTTCTGTGTACTCAGTGGCCTGTGGGAAAACAAAATCAACTCTAAGTAAAAAGTTCAACTTGGACTTGGCTATAACATAAAAGAGACTGTTCCACAGTCTCGGAGAGTTATTGTAATGTCTAAAGGAATGCTCTGACCCACTTGAAACTAACTACGCTAATGAAGTTAATTTCTTTAAGGAACATACAGATAGCAAAATGCTGCTGTGACAGGAAGGCCAGTTTATCTTCATCTGAGTTTTTATTGAACTGAAGTTCGATAAAGTAAAATCATGAATATTTGAAACCAAGCTACTTGAACAGTGCAATACATTGTTAGTCAGCTTCCTGTAATCTCTATGCGTATGTGTGTGTGTGTGTGTGTGCGCCTGTTCCAAACATTCTCAGGTCTTGACTTGTGACTAAGTTGGTCTTTCTGATGAGGTCTAATAAAAAGTTGATTCTGTTACATAAAATATAAGGTGTTTCTTACTGGCCAAACATGCAACAAGCTCTGTTGATCACTGTCACTCTGCTCAACAACAGGACACAGCAAATCTCACTCACAGCAGAAAGGGAACTTGCCTCTCATTCTGCAGCTGTGCCAAACGTTTCCGTACATCATCCACTGTGACTTCAAAAAATTCATCAGGAAGCTCTTCTGGGCCATCAGGAAGTTGTTCCAGTAGGTCTAGGTGACATACAAGGGGCTCACGTTCTACAAGCTACAGAAAAAAAAAAGAGCTTCAATTAGTTTTAAATGCATTGCTTTGCTTATCCTATAAGGTTCCTGAAAAAGAGTAATAGGACAGTATTTGCAAACTGAAATACAATCACTAGCGTGCAATTCCTGTCACTAATATCAGACTAACGATACAGAAGTTGTCAGTGTTGTCATTCTTTACAGATACAGCTTTGGACACAATCCCTGCCAACAGCAGCGGGAATCTATATTGCCAGGTGAGCAGATGGCTCCCCTCCACTGTCCATCCAGGAAACTCAGGGTAGTAACTTCGGCAGTCACCAAAGGTAAGGAGAGGGAACTCCTTTGCAGGGAGTGCTTGTGGAATCTCTTCACTTACAATACTACGGTATTTTGCAGTTCAACCAGGCTTCTAGCTAGTTACAAGCTTGTTACAAGTATTCAGAAATTACTTCTGTCCCAAAACCCTATCTGACCTCTCTCTGCTCTACTCCAAACCTCTCTCAGTATGTAACCATTTCCTTACCATTCTACAGGCAGCACTCATTTTACACAGGTGCTATCCTTCGTTCTACAGACTATAGAGCCCTTTGAAGTTTTTCCACCTGCCATGCTCTCTTGGCTTGTGTTATGTCTTGTGTTCACTTCACATTCTTTTGCTACAGAGGTAGCAAATGAATGGTACTAGTCACCAGCCAAGGCCCACTCCATTTCTCCGTACTCTAGAGAGCAATTCTTTGCTTTGGTAAGGCAGTTTTTGACACGTTCAGTTCTCTGAACTAAACCACTGCAGGGTTTCATTACACAGCTTTCAAAATTTTACCCTGGTTTCTGGTGTGCAGAAAGATCCCTTAAACAGCGAAACCCTTTTGTTTTGCACTTACGAAGTACTTGACCCTGAGATTAGCCTTTGCTGCAACCAGAGCATACAGATGCAGGAGAGCAGTTCTCTGTAGGCATCAGCTGCAATAAAGGTACTTAACACATTTACTGGCAACTTTCCCTACACACCAGAGCTGAGAGCAGGCACCCCAAGCTGCACACAGACACCCCTCTCACCTGCCCAGCAGGGCACAGAGAGCCTGGCTGCCTGCTCCCCCAGCCTCCAGAGCCCAGAGCTGGGTGTCATGACAGCAAACTTTCCAGTACAACTGGGCCGAGCCTAGAACTGTTGTTGCATTTATGAAAAAACCAAAACAAAACAGGCCAATACCAAGACCCACAATCCCCTAAAAAACCTAAACTGGAGCCCCAACCACTTAGATCAAGAGCATTTGCCACCTCCGCAGGCAGCAGGACCTTAATGGATCCCTCCTCAGGAAAGGTTACATGCTGGCTACTCTCTCTTGCACCCAAAGCAGCAGCTGTGCCTGCCTGTGAATACAAACCACAACCAGAGTCAAGCACATGAGAGGCAGTTACACCTCCTGGCTCTCAAACAAGTCAAACTTTCTAAATTCCAAAACTGTTTAAAGGAACAAAGCTTGCAAACATAGAGAACAGCATACTGAAGGTTACAGGAGATGCAGGGAGGACACAGCTCGTGGCTGAAGAGGCTCACAGGAACAACAATTTCGGTAGTTAATCCAGCATTTCTCCCTAGTCAGCTGCCATCTTAAAAAGGCCACAGGCTCTGTGAATGAACCCGCTGCCCATTTCTTCTCCCCTCAGTCCCTCAAACACTCTTTCCACTCCTAATTAACATTCGGATGTCCTCCCTCCATCCACTCACCCCTCCCCCAGGCACTGGCCACTTGGGAACAGGAGTCTTCTCAATTGTCTAAAGCACAACACAAATTACAAGGCAATGTTCACTCTACTTGCGGGCACTAAAGGGTAATTTGAGAAATTAAAAGATCGAGGTTGTGTGGGTGGGACCTTTGGCTACTTTTAGAAAGTTGAGCAGGGTCAGCCCTAACGAGCGGGTAAAGGAGCCTGACTGCAGCTTTCCCCAGGCCCCAGACGGCGTGGGGGGTGCCCAGCGCTGCAGGAAGGACCCCAAGCGCCCAGGACCATCTGCTGGGAAGGAGCAGGCTGCACCGTGATCCCAACCACTGCTCACTTGCTGCTCCAGTTAGGGCACATCTACGTCACAGGCCGGAGGAGAATTAATCAGGCCTCCCCAAGAACCAGGTAAACTTTAATCTCCTCAAGCAGGCTTGAGATTCATTTCATTCTAAACATAAAGTGAAAACAGACATCTTCTGAAAAAACCCAAACCCAAAAGACTGAGAAGGCATATCCTATGGCATGTTGTGAAGGGTGCTGGCTGATATGATGGAGAGAATTCCAGAGTCTGCATTAGCAAATCCTAAAGCTACCCTTTAGTATTGGCTCTAACAAGGACTTTAGTCAATCCCAGCAGCAGTGGGATTCCACAGGGAAAGGGCCAGCCCCCATCCAAATTATGGTGACAGCTAATGGCATCTGCCAAGGCACTGGGAACCACGAGATGGCACAAGGCAGACATATATTCCAGTCCTAAGTGTTCACTCCTCTTCATTGCTGTGGGCTCCAACAATCCTAAAGCACGGACAAAATCCATAAACTAACTTCCCACAATGATTACAAAAGACGCTCCAGGAATACTAACCCACTTCCCAGCCCACTGCACACACCACACGGTGTTTTCTGCAACTGTGATGAAAGATAACCATCTCCTGTAACAATAAATGGCCACCACACGGACGTTCTACCTTCCATTATGTAAACTGGAGGAAAGCAAGCTGTGATAATTTTGCTGTCCTACTTCTTCCAGGAGCCAAAGATGCTGTGCTAAGGTTTGGCACCTTCCTTCTTCAAAGTCTATTCTTCTACCAAAGCTGAGATGCTAGGCACTTTTCACCATGAGGCTGAAGCCATATGTTCACAGCAGCATCTACATAAGTGCAGTCTATGTGACAAAGCCAGGTGTCAGGAATAATTCAGTTCACTCTGTGGTCACCATCCTGGACCCAAGGAAGCAGGTAAGCTGAGGAAAACTCTTACGATTTAAGTGAAATAGTGGCTATTATGCTTTCCGCAGCAGCAAGCTCTCCCCAGAGACCCACTTCCTCCCCACCACCTCTGGGAGCTCTAATCTCATGGTGAAATCTGGTTTAAAGTTACCTTCTAATAATTAACATTCTGACATCAAAGTCGGCTTGCAGCTGTCTGTAAACCATCTTGAGCCCAAGAAACGAAGGGCACAGATTTTATCCAGCCTCTCTTCAGCTTCAAAAACCACACACAGGCAAAGCATTAATGGGAAGATTCTTTTACAAAAATGGACCTTTGATGTTTAAAAATAATTTGTTTTGTTTTGGGTTTTTTTCCTCAGGACTGAAAAGGAACAAAAAGCAGATGCCATGTGGCTAGCCCTACTTGGCTGTTGCTGCTGGGAGGAGAGTGGAAGATGGCAGGAGTGGAGGAGGGAACAAAATGTAATCAATCAGCAGCAAAAGCACCAGAGATCAAAGGGCTTGAAAGCAGCCGTCAAAATCACATGCTGTTTAACACAAGGACATAACTCCCCCAACAGAATCTGCAGCTGCTCCAAAAGCTGCTCGCAGACTGGAAGGACAGCTGGCTCCAGAAGTTGTTTGAACTGGACTGTGATTCTGAGAAAGACATTGGTTCATGTGAGTCCTTCAGTCACCACCACTCAGTCCATGCCCAAAAAGCACAGCTCCACATCAGGCTGTGAAGTCAGTGAAATGATGGAGTTCTGCCTCTCCCACCAGTGCACAGAGAAGAGTGGGCAACAAGACTGGTGAAGGATACTACCACAAACCCTTGCACTTCTCCTCCCTAGCCAGACACAGTGAAAACTCCTTCTTTCCAAATCCCTCATAGACGAGAGGGCAACTGAAGCAAGCAACACATGAGACTGGACAAATCACCCAGCCTACTGTTTAATTCTCCATGCTCAGGGTCTGCTCCAAAAGGTTAAACAACACTGATTAGACAGACCCAAACGTGTTTCTAATACACAGAAATATTCACCACTGCAGGTTGGCATGGTCTCTTTCTGCTACTTGTCCAGTTCGTAACTGCTCCAGAGTCCTTCCAGGGTCTGGCTTCTGTTCCTAAACAATTCAGAACTCATCAAAAATAGTCTGCAACCACAAAGTCAACTAAGGTAGAATCTCTACATCAACATGAAAGCATCCACAGTCTTGCTAAATTCCTCCTGGACTAAGTTCCCTTTGAAGTTCCTCAGGCATCCTTTCTTTCTACTTATAGCCTTCTATTGTTCAATCCTGGCTGGATCAGACCAGAGGAGATTCAAACGTGCAACTCTAGGAGGTACCAAAAAGTCGGAAACAACAAAGGGGATCTCTGAACATGAAAGCCAGCCCCAGTGATGAGCCAAAGAAGCAAGAAAAGAGCCACTCATTGATAACCCAGAATGGGAAACTCTAAGTGCATAATAACAAGGAGTAAGTTATTAACTGAATGGCTCCTGTACTTCATGTTAGGCTACTTGCCAGACATACCCAACCGTACTGAAGGCATTCAATTCCATACAGCTGCCCTACAGAAAGCACATTTCACATCATTCCCAGGTCACTCTGGGATGGCATCACAACACTCTTCAGCCATCAGTTCTGGTTCCTCAACATGGGCTCAAGCTCTTTTAATTTTAACAAACACAGTTTGTTAACAAATCACACCAACAGTGGTGAGATGTGCAATTTGTCTTTCTAGGAAATAGTTAAGAGAGAGGCAGACTATTTAAGAAGCAGGGTATTTTAGATTAAGACAGAAAACACTTCTACAGTTTTACTTCAGAGACACCAACAGTGGTGAGATGTGCAATTTGTCTTTCTAGGAAATAGTTAAGAGAGAGGCAGACTATTTAAGAAGCAGGGTATTTTAGATTAAGACAGAAAACACTTCTATAAGCAAGCAGAAATACAGAAGGAAAAGGATGGAATGTTTCTGCTTCATCTGCAATACTAAGAAAATTAAGTCACGGGGCTCAGGTAGCAAAGTGGGCATTTGTTCATGAAATCTGAGGCACTGAGGTGTAGGATCTTCTGGACTGTGATTTAATGCAGCTGTGTTGCCTCTATTTGAACTATTCATCAAGATACCTAAAGATTCAAAGTTTTGCTAGCCTTTGGACAGCAAATTCTTAAACTCACATCCTTCCTATTTCCTACTTCCTTTCTGAACTCAGGCAGAACTGTATGTCATCAAGGCACCTAATCCTGTAACAAGGGGAAAAAGTCCTAAATCTGGAAACGTCTTTTTCCTCATGGGAGCGCAGCCTCAGGCAAGGCAGGATAAAAAAAAAGCCCTTGTTGCCCAAATTGCAAACACATTTTCCCTTACCTGTTCTTGCTCCTTTTGCAGTTCTTGGCTGTTCTTAGACTTCTTTGGCTTAGAAGGGCCTCCAGGGCTGGAAAAAGTTGTTGGCAGCTTTGAAGACGGTACAGCTACAGGAGAGTGCCCCAGATGCTCTCCATCTCCAAAAGAAGGGGCAAATGGGGTAGGCTCAGGCTCTGGGGAAAGCCACAGCTCCTCCAAGCTAGCATGAGATTCTTTGATCAAGTCTTGCTTGTGTGTGCCGCTGTTTAAAGATATGGCCACATCCCTGTGGTCCAAGTCCTTTGGAAATGTGTTTGCTTGAGGTAGGGGTACATCCACTGCTTCCTCCATAGAGCCTCGCCTCACTGTTGGCTCATTACAAGGCACCATGGCACCCACAGCTTCCTCCCCACCAGATGAACTGCATTTCTTCATGACAACTCTTAAAGAAGACACCAAAAGGAATAAAAACAAAATCATAATCCTAAGAGTACTGTCCTCCCCATTCTCAGCGTGTCCACGACACAAAGACAACAGCTGACTCAAATACACCCTGATTTAATGACTTTCTTCTTCCAGATGCTTACAGAGAAAAACGTCCAGTTGCGGTGATGTTTGGGGTAGAGGGTCAGGGGGTTGTGCAAAATAGCAGAACAGCAACCCGCTCCTCTGGAAGAAAACTGCCTTCCAGAGTCAAACAGCAGGCAGTTGTAAAGCATAGCTTCTAATCACTCCTGCCTTCTGTACATACTGCAAGGAGCTGGCCAGGAGATCACAGAAAGGTTGTCCCTGTCCCCAGCTCACCCCCCAACAGCCAGCAGGGCCTGCAGGGGCTGGGAGTTAAGTGCCTGAGATCCAGAGCAGGGAAGAATGAAGTGGTAGCCGATTGCCCTCTCAAAGAGACTTTTAACTTTGAATTGTCTGTTCCACTCAAAGGAAGAAGAAAAAAATAGAAACAAACAAACAAGCTCTTTTAATCTGCATGTGACTGGTCAGTGCCAGCGTCTGCTGCTGTGAGAAGCACATCTGGGCAGCAGTTTGAGATAAACAGGCAAATGCAATAATTTCTGAGTGCCGTGATGTTTTAGTTTGGAATCTCCTTTTGTGACTTTTTTTTTCCCCCTTCCTCTTTTGGTACCTGAAACAAAATAAATTCAGCACCAGAGTGGAAAGGGAAAACAAAGAAACCAAGCTTTGCTTCTCCCAACCTGACAATGGCATTGCCTCCAGTCAGGCCAAGTGATTTCAGTGTTGTCTTCTCCAGGGCATCTTTTCCTGATATCTGCAACAAAATCAGAGGAGAGTAATTATGGCCTCTGATTCCTCAGGAGAGCATGTAAAGCTCTTGACAGAAAGAAGCCTGTATCCAAAGAAACACCACACAACACAAGAAACAGGTGAAAACACACTCCTGCAGTTGGAAATCAGACCTGAATCCATCTGTTTCAACCTGTACTGTTTTACCAAATTCACAGCTTATTAGAACATCTTAATGGAAGATGACCTATATATATTTCCATCCCATACACACATCCAAATGGGATCCAACTACAGCAAAGCTACTTTTATGTCAGAAGTTGAACAACAGGCAACATCTCAGAGCTGCAAGACAGACTATTTCCTTACATCTCTAATGACCTATTCCAGAATAAAGACAATCTATCCACAGAGGTCAGTGGGAAGTAAAGGGGACAGCTAGGGAGAGCAAATTCCATAATATCCACATACAAAATACTTAACAAAACATTAACAGCAAAAGATCAAAACGGAGAAAAGCAAATATTTATTAAAATGAAAACACTGTTTTGACTCAAGTTTTAAAAGAAGTTGGAAAGAAAAGCACAAATAGGTCATTGAGCTCGTTTTATGGGCTCAGAGGTCTCAACGGCGCAAGGTTATGTGCCAATAGAGCTTTTTTCCATACAGACACGTCATGCTTTGAAAAGACCAACATTTTTCTGTTTTCCCTCTCAAGAAAGTTCAAAAGAAACACTTTCCAGGTTGGAAAGCATAGCTAAGTTTTCTTATGTTTTAGGGACATGAGACACTTGAGAGGCCTTTGCAGCCTTACCTCATCTCGCATGTAAATACAGACTGGAGACAATTCACCATGCTGTTCCATCAACTCCCTGCAAGAAAGAGCAAAACACTGCAGCATCTGCAGAACAGCCTACCCTCTCCAAAACCAGTGCAGAAAAACAGTACAAAGTGAAATCAGCTGGCAACACTGTCGTCTGTGTTTCTCCAGCAATAACCACTACATAGTTCACAGAATCACTATTAGACATTAGGTAAACAATTTGCTTCAATGCATTCACTTTTTCTTAAACACAGCCTAAAAGTTTAAAAGAAAAGAAGAAATAATTAAAGTAAATTCTGAAATTAGCTGATCTTACTAGATAAATTTAAGCTCATCACTGTTCGTGTGCCTCAGTACCCAATCTGAAACATTACTTAGTTATACTTGCTCTTTTGAATCCAAGTTAAAGACTTCATTACAGTTTAGACTGAACTTTCACTTGGGAGAGGTCCATTTCTTTTCACATATGCACAGCAACAAACAAAATAAAATACTGTTCTAAAGCAGATCAACTAAGGACAAAGAACCTGCCTGTCTTAGTACCATTTTAAAGAAAGAAAAGAGAAAGTAAACAAACAAACAAAAACAAAGATCATAAACTTTCAGATTCTGGAGACCATGAACAAAGTAAAGCCAAATGAAAGGCTGCCACTGTAGACAAAGTGAAAATCAACCCATATTTAAGCATTTCAGTGATGTAGGATACATATGAGCCATGATGCAAACTCCCGACAGACCGTCTGCAGAGGAAGACATAAGTGAAGGACCCTTATCACTGAGATGGGGAAAAACCAGTAAGATGTTACTCTTTCAATTTTCCTCTAGATAAGCAATTCTGAGGCATTGCAGTAAGAGAAGCTTTATTATGTATTCACTTGATCGAACACAAAAGACAGACAGGGAAAGGACAATCAAAGCAAGTCTCAGTTCTCATCCAGCCAAGACGACGTGATTTCAAAAGGGATAAAAAAAAAGACTGACACTTTCAGCAAGAAAACCTCTGATGTCTACAGAAAAGTAACAAGCCTTACAGAATTAACCAGCACATTATGCTGAAGCACTGGAATCAGTGAGAGCATTAGATTCAACACTAGAAGAAACTCTGTCATGTTGGTCTCCACTTTCAGCAAAGTGAAACTCAAACTGAAATCAGAGAAGAATGTGGTAAAACATGAGATCAAGAATACTTTGCTTCTCACCCCAAGCACCTCTTACCAATGGTAAGAGGTGACCAGGAAAACACTGCCCACCCCAAGACAGTGCTGATTTGGAAAGATATACCTGGCTGAATTCTCACAAGCATTTTTTCAGAAGTTTCAGATTCAGACATTTCAGCCTAACCCAGCCTGGGAAACTACAAAAGGTGAGAACGTTGCCCAGGATATTCCCCATCTACACAATGAGAACTGATGACATTTATCCTTCTCCATACATCCCAGTAGCTCTTCTTAGCACATTCTGTCTCAAACTCCCTGTCCTGGCAGTTGCGTCAGGGTATCCCTTGGTAAAGAGCTGTATGTACCATCTGCACTAACAGTTGGTTTATCATCAAACACAAAACAGATGAAACTCCTCTTCATGGTAAACTTCCTTGACCTTACTGTTCTCTACAGTCCAGTCGCGGGGGGGG
>VZTI01002163.1:376435-390342 GCA_013397865.1 Struthidea cinerea | reverse complement strand
CCTCGGCGTGGCCCCGCCGCCCCGGCCCGACTGGCACCAGAGCGTTGCGGCCGGGCCCGGCTCCCGCTTAGGCATTGCCCCTTGTCTGTGCCCGCAGCTACTACCTGAAGGAGTCCAAAGGCAGTCGGCGGTGGCTGCTGTTCCTGGAAGGTGAGCGCCGGCGCCCCCGACTTCCGCAACGGCGGCCACGAGCGGGGCGGCGACCCGAGGCTGCCCTCGGTGCCCCGGCCCCTGCGGGCCGCCGTCCCTCGCCCGCGAGACCCCGGCCCTTCGGGGCGGCTGACCCTTGTCCCCTCGCCAGGAGGGTGGTACTGCTTCAACAGGGAGAACTGCGACACCCGATACGACACCATGCGGCGGCTGATGAGCTCCCGGGAGTGGCCCGCGACCCGCGTGGGTGAGTCGCCCTCTCCACCCGGTGGGGCAGCCCCGAGGGACTGGGACCGGGCTGAGGTAGCGCCCGCTGTCACCGCCCTGGAAGGTGCCTGGTTGCTGCCCTGTTATGATCCCGTGCCGCGGGCACGGGCAGGCGTTTGGGTGCACAGGCATCGCCGGGAATGGGTGCTGCTCTCTTCGCTCTCTTCTCATGCTGCAGTTTCCTAGGTACCCAAACCTCCGTCACTCACACGGATCGTCTAATTGAGTATATTGGAATTTACCTGCTAGGATTTGTATTTTGGGGAGGTACTTAAATAGGCATCACAGGTCTCTTCTGTACTACAAGAAGCTTCTAGACAGGCTTCAGCTGTAGCATGAATCGAATTCTGAATGTCAAATCTGCCTAAGGGCAAATTTAGAAATGTTCCTTCCACTTCCCTTGCCAATGTTTTTCATCGTGGATGTTTGTTTTCTGTGTGGTCAGAGGTCTTGCATGAGGCTCCCACGATTCCTCTGAAATCACAGACCGTCATCTGTATGTTTCTTGTTTCTTTGTGCCCATCTGCAGGAACTGGGATCCTGTCCTCTCAGCCAGAAGAAAATCCCCACTGGTGGAATGCAAACATGGTGTAAGGAGGGACAACGGAGGGAAATAGCTTTATACTTAAACAGCATCTCCTGCCTTTTAGGCTAGCAAGATGCTGCAGAGACAGGTTAAGACTAATACTTGGAAAAGGAAATTGTGTATTTCCTCATTTGCTGCAGTTCAGCTCTCTAACATGTAGGGCTGACAAGGTCCAGAGAAACTTAACTTCAATCTGCTTGGAGTTTTGGGGTGATCTAATGGAGAAAAACTGGGGATAGCTTAGAGAGCCTTCTCAAACAGCTGCAGTGGTGAATCCATCATGAGCGGTGGGCTGATAGTGTGTTACACATCTGACAATTTCAGAAGAATGTGGAGCAGCTCTCCTAGTTCGAAGAAGAGAAATGAGAGAGACCCGTTTATATATGCATCTACACAGAAGGGATGTTAATTTATCTTCTGCAAGACAGAGACATGGGAAGTTAATCCCTGCAAAAACCTCCAGTGGTTGCAGCATTTACACTGCACTGACTAGAGTCTTCTCATTTTCCATGTGAAAAACTGAAGCATAGAGAGTTGCCCTGTGACAGGGCATCCACTGTGTTGGCAGAATAGCTGAGAGCAAAGCGGTGGTCCATCGTTCCGTCCACTGAGCTTAGTGCTTCAATTAGATTGATAAAAGACATGTTATTTATTGATTTAACTCAGTAAAACTACCAGTGTTCAGGAGAAAATTCAAGACAGTTATAGTTGTCACTTGGTGTGCAGGAAGGTAAGTTGTCAAATTGGACAGAAACTCTTCCCTTTTCCCCTTCCCAGGATTTTATTTTCTTCCAGTTAGGTGACCCCATCCCCACCCTGTTGTGCATGTCAGAGGCACAGCAGGACTCACACAGCTCTCTCTTACAGATTCATCCCATATTGCTCAAGTGATGTTTGGAGCGGTGCCTCTTCCAAGTCTGAGAAAAGTGAGTGTTGCTGATGGGCCGTTGCTGCCCCAGACATCACACATTAAAGGATGTTGCCAGACTTCTGTGAAACCACGCGGACGAGAAACAGGCTTTTTCTTGCTGAAGGGCAGGAAAGAATATCAAGCTACTTCCAGATAAAACATCCTGATCTCTTTAGCTCAGGCTGTTTTGACATAGCTCAGAGCCACTGCTTGCAGAGATGTTACACTGATGCAGTACGCAAGGATTAGAGGAACAAAATTCCTTTTAGATGAATCTCCGGGTTCCAGCACGCAGCAAATTAACTGCTGTAGCTGAGGGACCATGGACTGTTGCATGTAACTTTTGCATGGCTGACCTGAGAGGCAGGACTGTGAATTTAGTGTCCGACTTTTATCAGAAGGGTATGTTGCCTTAGGCAGGAGCCATCATGTGTCAAGCTAAAGCTGTCTGCAGGTTTCTTTGGGAAACAGCATAATTCATCTTAATTCATGCTGCATTGCCATCAGCTGTCATTCTGGTGGTGTCACAGTAAGGGACTTTTTCACTTCATCCCAGCTCCTTGGGGCTGTTACACATTAGCAACCATGGATGCTGGTGATGCCAAGGAAGCAGTGTCTGTGTATGCGTAACATCTTGTGAAGCATTGCTTCTCTGAATTGGCTTGATGAATTGGGAAAAAGGGGAAGCAGTAAGTTGGAACTGAGATTCCAGGTGGTAGGAAGGTGTGTGTTCCTCCAGCACCTTCCTTCTTGTTTTCCTTTTCCAAGTTTACTCATTTCTGAGCACTGTCATAGGAAGGTGCTTGTGTGATTGAGTATTCAATCCACTCTATTCTCTTTCAGGGCAGCACATTTTGTATGGGGCGGGGGAGAATCTCTTGTTAGGTGTATTTGGTACAGGTGGATAAAATGAGCCTGAGTTTAGGTTCGTAATCCCTTTGGAAGGCTCTTAAGCATTTTTGGAGAGGAAGTAAAAGTCTGAGCCTGGACAGGAAGCAATTTTTTTGACACTGAGCTGTCTTCCAGATGAATATGCCTTCATGGGAGCACTGATCATACAGGAGGTTATAAAGGAGCTGGTGGGAAAAGGTCTGAGCACTGCAAAAGTGTTGCTGCTAGCAGGGAGCAGGTAGGTATCCACAAGATTCCATTTGGTGAACAGAGTTAAGGGAGGAGGTCTCAGCAGTTCCTGAAACATTTCTTCTAGGAGTACAGTAACACTAACACAGCAAACCCCCTATCTCCGGTCAGTTTTCTCCTGTAAGTGGTACAACAGGGGATGATACAATATTACTTATCAGCTTCTGGTCCAGGTCCACTTAAGAGAAAACCAAGAAAATTATAACAAAGCTTTGCGTTCTTCTGTGCGTCAAGAATGCTGGTTCCACTTGGCCCACATCATAAGACACACGCCTCCTGTGAATTGATTCAGGACACTGAAATAAAAACCCAACTTGCCTCACACAGGTGCTCTGAATCGTCCTGTGTTGCACAAAGCTCTGGTACACTCAGTGTACATTACACAGAAGCATAATAGAGAAGTTGCAAGGAGTGAATTTGTCTCACTTCAGATGCTTTTAGTTTCTGAGCTGCCAACCCCCTTGGAAATGATACAGAGCACATGTATCTCCCGGGAAAGAGAGTAACAACAGGACTTTGCTTCTGAGCTACCAGATTATTACTCAGCACTAGCTTTATTTCTGAGTTTCGCAAAGCAAGGAAATAATGTAGTGTCTGCCAAGTTCGTGGTGAATGGTTGGGTAGCTCTGCTGTGGGTAGATGAAGGTGTTTATAGTGTGTCACTGCTGAAGAAGGTGTGTCTGCTAGCAAGGTCTGTAACACCTGTGTGTGTGCCTCATGACTGCAGTGTTGATGTTGCTGTTGCAGTGCTGGAGGGACAGGAGTGCTCCTGAATGTGGATCGAGTGGCAGAGCAGCTGGAGGAGATGGGTTATCAAGGGATTCAGGTTCGAGGCTTGGCAGACTCTGGATGGTTCCTGGATAACAAACAGTATCGCAGAACCGACTGTATTGATACCATAACATGTGCTCCAACAGAGGCCATTAGAAGAGGAATAAGGTACAGTCAGATGCTCTAAAGTACACTACTTTAAGAGGTTAGAGTGTGGAAAAGATGTCCTCCTCCTCTGTGTTCCTTCACTTTGATACTTAAGGAGTATTGTCTACATCAGTAGTTTTTCAATTATTTTATTGGAAAAGACAATAATGGAAAGTCTAGATGTGCGCAAGAACATGTACAGTTGTAGATTCTAAAATGTGTTGATGGGACAGTGCTGCTGAGAGAGCTGTTCTGTCAGTTGAAATTCTAATCAGAACAGAAACTAGTATATGGAGAGGATACATTGTTAGGATTGCCCTGTGCCTCCCATTCTGTTATTGCTTTGTCTTCTAGATACTGGAATGGCATTGTTCCTGAACGCTGTAAACTGCAGTTTAAAGAGGGAGAGGAATGGAACTGCTTTTTTGGATATAAGATTTACCCCACTCTTCGATGTAAGTACCAAAGCAGAGAGATCAAATGGATTTAGGGTTTTGTCTGTATCTGTAACTAACTTGGAGCAATCCCTTTTCCAAATTTTTTGTCTTTCTAGGCCCAGTCTTTGTTGTCCAGTGGCTCTTTGATGAGGCCCAGCTTACTGTAGACAATGTACACCTAACTGGCCAGCCTGTTCAGGAAGGGCAGTGGCTCTACATCCAGAATTTGGGTAGAGAGCTGAGAAACACCTTAAAGGATGTGACGTAAGTGTTTCATTGAGAAAAACCTGTCTCATTTGTTTCTAAGGGACATTCTTATCTAGTTGTCCTAGTGTTCTCAGACCTCTGCTGAAAAAGGAGTGTTGTAAATTTGGTGACTATTTGAACTCATCTACATCAAGAATCTTGCCTTTTTCATTTTTGTGTAAAATTCCGCCCTCTCCCTAGTGTGGAAGGTTTGATTCAGCAGGATTTACTTTGTCCTTCAAGACACAATCCATGTTTCTGTTTTTTCCTTTAGAGCGAGCTTTGCTCCTGCCTGTTTGTCCCATGAGATCATCACACGCAAGTAAGTGCTTGTGCAGATCCTGTGAGAGGTGAACGGGGATGCAGCTTGGGAATGAACCTGTCCTGGCAGCCGGACCCCTCTGATGTGATCTGTACGGTTTGTCTTTTCAGTCACTGGACTGACATCCAGGTGAAGGGGACATCATTACCCCGTGCCCTGCACTGTTGGGATCGGAGCCTCCATGAGAGCAACAAAAATGGGAAGGCTCCTCTGAAAGGCTGCCCGATTCACCTGATTGACAGCTGTCCATGGCCTCATTGCAACCCCTCGTGCCCCACAATCAGGGACCAGTTCACAGGGCAGGAGATGAATGTCATCCAGTTCCTCATGCACATGGGTTTCGATGTTCAGAAGATGGCACAGCAGCAGGGCCTGGAGCCCAGTAAACTCCTGGGGATGCTCAGCAGTGGTAACTAGGGAGGGCTCATCAGAGGGGCAGAGATTAGATCAGGAGGAGAGAGAGAGACTCTCAGCCCTTCTCCCAAACTTTCTGATCTTCTTCCTTAATGTTTCTGCAGGCAGATGCATGCTCATACCCATGCACACTCACACCTGTGCACTCACATGCTCCCACACTCTTGCACACTTACGGTGTGTCAAGAACAAAAAGAAAGACAAAAACAAAACCAGGCAAGCAGCAATTTCTTGCTTACGCTGTTTGGCTGGAACTTGTTCCCTCCAAACTCCTGGGCTAAGTCTCAGCCGGTCACATCCTCTTCCTGTGTTACACAAGGCAGTCGGATACAGGGAGTAGCAAAGCAAAGCCATAAATAGCAGCGATGAGAACCTTCCCCAGATCTGGGACATCTTCCCTTGCCATGAATTTTACATCATATAGACTTGTTACAAGTGGTGAAAAAAGCAAGCACTGGATTTCTTCTGTCCAACTAGAAGTGAAGGAATGATTACATTACTTCCTGGAGGTTAGCATCTCATGCTGAGTCACAATATATAGACCCAGGACACGTGCTAGGGATGGACACTCTTGTACTCAATTTATTCATACTATTTTATAAAATGACTTTTTTATTACTTTTTTAAACTAAGCAAGAAATATAAATGATATTGTAACATATTTTTTTTTAAATAACGAAGAAACCTCTTGCTACTTTGGCAATGTGGACATATTTATTTTAATATGTAAAATGCTATTTATAAGGGCTGACCAGAGAACCATACCTATGTCTTTGTAAAGTTGTATATGCTGCTCATTTGAATGGGTTATCCTGATGGTCACTTGTGCCTGGGAGAGGGCTAAGCGTGGTGTTGACGTTTTGTATTAATTAGATTTCTGTGTTCCCCTTGCAGTGTTCCTTGTCATTGTTTCTCTGATGAAGAGGTTGTAATATAAGGTTTAAGTACAGAGACTTTCACCCAGCACCTGATGTTTGCAGACTTTCACAGCATTTTTGGCTTGCCTGTGATTCCCCAGGTTGTCCAGGGCGTTGCATTGTAAGCTGGAGGGAGATCTGGCTTTGCTGCAGAGGCCTCTCTTCCAGTGAGAGAAATGTTTGATCAGAGCATCAGAAGCATTTGGAGCAGAAAAGGCAGAGAACACAAGACAAGCACCAACATATTTCTCTTCTTGTCATTTGGGAACACACCCACCTCAGCAGAGAGAATCCCCTTTGGTGGTAGTGGGAGGAGAACAAGGGAGGGATCGAGAATGCATGACTGAGGCTGGAAAGGAGGCCGTTCCTTGGGTGGGAGCATGTTCCTTTGGTGGGAGCACGTGGGTGGCTGGAGCAGAGCTTCACCCTGCAGCACAGTGCGGGGGTGTGGGGAGACCTGCACAAGGAGCACAGCTGCGCATCCCTACTGCACGAGGTCCTGGGACCAACTGTGTGTGCCCGCACTTGTGTACATGGTTACACAGCATGTAGGCCACAGAGAATTTGGGCCTGATTTTAGAAAAATTCCCTGTACTTTCAAGACAGACCTTGCCAGGTTAGAACAGTGGTGCTGCTTGTGAGATCCCTTGTTTTGGGTGAGTAAACCTGAAAAATGAACCAAACTGTAGCCCTTTGGTTCCTTTTCCTAGACTTCAGGAACAGTCGGGCAGGACCACACACAGACCACCACAATCAGCTGTCTTCCTGTGCATGATGGGATTAACACAGATTGAAGATGAAAAACTACAGAGAAAATTATTGGTGCTCCCAGTGAAACTGAAGAACAGGAAAACATCAGTGGAGTTTCCCTATGATCAGTTTGGAGGTTACTGATATCCTCTATAATTTAGTGACTTGGGTATAAAAGTAGAATTGTCCTGATTATGTTTTTAATCTGTTTTCTGCTGTGCAGAAGCCAGTGACAAAAGGGCAAGACTGGAAGAATTCAGTGCCGTGTGTTTGTATTCTGTGATCTTTCCACTAGATGAGGTTCTTTATTTCTGAGGGAAAAGTGGCCGTGGTCTGTCTGGTGCGCTGCTCCGCCAGTGTGATTCTGGGGACCTTTGCCCTCTGACAGCACTGACTCTGGTGCTGAGGAGTCTCCAGAGGGGCACCACTTCCCATGGGAAAGCAGAAGCTGAGCAGCAGGACCAGCTCTGCCTTGAGCCCTGGTGTCACTGATGGGGCGATGTGTCCTCAGGTGGGCCATGACATGGGGTGTCCCTGTGCTTTCTGCTGGTCCCTGGGCAGATGGGAAGTGATGCACCAGAAAGTGCCACAATACAGAAAGTGACCCACTGCCAATGAGGCCTGGAAAACTGCTAGAAGTGAAGGATTAATAGAGAGTCAGGAAAGGCAAGATTTCAGGATGAGAACCTGTTCACCTGGAGTTCCTCAGCTGTCCTGCTGCATTTCCTGGTTATTGTGATGTTAATTGTGCAACTTCCACCCCAAATGAATGCAGGCTTTTGTACTTTTAGCACCAGAGGCCTTTCTAAGGAAAATGGAAGGGACTTGAGATGAATGAAAGAGACCACTGAGGTTACAAGATGGTGACAAAGCTGAAGGTAGGCACGTTTTATCGTTACGGCCAAAAATTTGTACTGTTCTCATGTGAGCCATTCCAGCAGTAATTTTTTCTGCTTCCACGCTGGGATGAGCACTGCAGGTGAGGAGTCAGCAATGCTTTTGTGGGGCAAGGGAGGAATTTTTCTACTATGTTGTGGTGAAAACATTCACCCAGTCCCATTCTGAAACTACATCAGAAATTTTGTCTGGGGCTTTTAGAGATAGAATTAAGACACTTCTGGGTAGAGGTGAAGTCTGGGGAGCACTGTGTACCAGGAATGGCTCACTGTGAAAGCTTTGATCTCACAGGAGGGAGGGTTTGACACTATTTATTGAAATCTGTGTTCCAAAACAGAGCTATGAATATCAAAGCAATTTTTTAAAAAACAATTGTATTCGGTTGTTGCATTCAGAGATACAAGAAAAACTGATTTCCACATAAAGTAAAAGAGAGACAGGGAAGAGGCTAACGAAATGTTGAGGATGGGTGCTGTAAACCTTCACAGCCACAAGCTGTCACACAAAGCACAGCAGGTAAATACATCACTGCTCCAGATCAACTGCAGCAAAGTGAGTCAGCTTTTATTCAGCCTCTGGCCTAAATCCTTTCTTTTATAGGGTTTGTGCTGCCTTTGGGCTTGTGCCCCCTCTCAGGGGCTCTGGGGTCTGTAGGACTGAACTCTTGTTCCTGCAGCACGGCCATATCACAGCCCACTGCCACAGCCAGCCACCTCCCCTCAGCGCGGGGGGAGAACGGCAGCATTCCAGTGACCCCAGAGTTTCTAAAAGAACAGCAGAAGGATAATCAAGAGCCTTTGATGGAGCTCGCAGCTTCAGTGTTAAATAACACCCGCTCCCAACAGCTGAGTGGGGGCAGGACTCATTCCAGAACTATTAATAAAGCCCCTATTTATACTCCAGGTTCCTGTGAACGGTGCAGCAGAAAGCTACAACTGCGGAGCTAAAATGGAATAAATGTCAGCCTCCAGGGAAAGCACCATCCTGCGGGAAAGGAGAGAGCCAAAGGACGGCACAGAGGCAGGTTTCAGACCTGAGGAAGCAGAGAGCGAACGGCGGCACCCTGAGCTTACAGCCAGTGGGCAGAGCCAGCCAGTCACCTCCCTGCAGCCGCAGGTCTATGCAGAGAGCTGCCAGAGATGCAGCGTCAGAGGCAGCTCCCACTGATGCCGGCAGAGACCAGCGGGATTTGAGCTGCCACTCCACTGAGCTGGGACCAGGTGTGCCTCAGGGCAAAGGTGCAAGAGCCAGAAAGGACATTTGAGAAGGCATTGAGTGCATTGTCTGCTGGACCGGAAAGATAATGGAAAGCACGGGAGGGCCATATCTGAACACAGCTGCGGTGACTTCCCCTGTAGGAATAGCTCGATTGCTGCAGATGACCTTCGGATGTACCACATTCAGCCTGGTTGCCCACCAAGGGGGGTTCAGTGCCGCATATGGCACCTTCTGCATGTTTGTCTGGACCTTCTGCTTTGCCATCACTGTGTTCATCATCGCCTGTGAGTTCACACACCTGCACAGCTGCCTGAGCCTCTCCTGGGGAAACTTCACCGCTGCTTTTGCCATGCTTGCCACACTCATGTCCGTCACGGCTGCAGTGATCTACCCGCTCTACTTCGTCCAGGTGGGCTGTTACCCCATCGGCTGTGAGGTGAGAGATTTCCGCATTGCAGCCAGTGTCTTCGCGGGCCTTCTGTTTGTCGCGTACGCCACCGAGGTGTTCTTAACCAGGGCAAAACCAGGACAAGTCACCAGCTACATGGCTACTATCTCTGGGCTCTTGAAAATCGTTCAGGCCTTTGTGGCCTGCATCATCTTTGGGGCACTGGTGAATGACAGCCAATATGGTAAATATGTGGCGACGCAGTGGTGTGTGGCTGTCTACAGTTTTTGCTTTGTGGTGACAGTGGTGGTAGTGGCCTTCAGTGTCACAGGTAAGACTGCCTTGCTGTGGTTCCCTTTTGAGCGTTCTGTGGTCATCTACACCTTTGGGGCTGTGCTGCTCTACATGAGTGCTGCGGTCATCTGGCCAGTGTTCTGCTTTGACAGCAAGTACGGCTCCCCACAACGCCCTGGCCTCTGTGCCAAGGGCAAGTGCCCCTGGGACAGCCAGCTGGTGATTGCCATCTTCACCTATGTCAACCTGCTGCTCTATGTCTTGGACCTGGCATACTCCCAGCGCATCCGCTTTGTCTCACACCTCTGAATTGTGGGTTGGCCTCTGTGGAGGCATCCCAGTGCTGTGAACCACTGAAGATGCAGAGGGGCAGGGAGGTGCTGGGCAGGCATGCGCACAACACCATCAGCCAAACATCAAGGCGAGGACTGACTATGCTAACAAATTAATGACCTGGAGCAGGTGGGCTGCAGCCAATGCAAAGCACAGCCCAACTCCCCCATGGTTCTGCCTCACCTTCCTTCCTGGTGCCAGCACGAAGGAATGACACAGCTCCACGTGCATCTGCAGACAGCAGGAATGCTTGCAGCCACAGCAGCGAGGCTGCTGGCTACCAGGTTATTGAGCTGAATATTAGGAAAGACACCAAGGATTTTGAAACTGTTAACCAGTGCTTAATTGTAACAAAGTGACTACTCAGGAAGCGGAAAAGTTAAAAGCTGCATGAAGGAACACCAGTTCAGGAGACGAAAATCAATCCCTCGGCGTTTGGGTTACTTTGGGCTGTGTGGTGAGATGTGGAATGCCTGCAAGTGTGGGCAGTTCAGTCTGGCTGTTTCTGAGAAGAACATCATAGCCATAACAGTATTTTGAAGGTTACCAGTCTTTTCCCTTCCTCTCCTTCGCTGTCTAGCACAGAAAAGGAATATCCTCAAGTGTACACCTTGGAGGAGGCCTAGGATATTCCTATTTAGCAAACACTGAGTCACTATGGAAATGAAAAGTTGTAGAGTCAGGACTCTACTGCTGAGAATCAGGTTGCAGAGCAGAGCCAACCTGCAAAGTGACTGTGTGTGACCTGCCATCCACTCTTGAGCAGCACAGAAAGTACCTTGGCACATGCTCTCTCTTGATTCATGGGCCACCATTTCTTTACACTGGTGTCAAGGGATTTTTTTCTGGAGGCTTGAGGATAAGTTCTGGGGGGGTGTGAAAGGGGAGGCAGAGACTAACTGATCTCATGGTGCTGCACAAGAGACCAAACCAGGCAGGGAGGGGGCATGGACAAGACGGGACACGACAGAACATGCACACAGTACCCCAGAGCAGCTCAGGCGCAGGATTCCTGAGCTCTCTGCATCACCAAGTAGCCAAATTTCTCGGACACATCCCTGACTAAACATCCACTTTGAAGTTCCACGCTTCTCAGCTCAGATTTCAGGCTCCATAGAAATCTTCATTTGTTGCAGGGAGAAGCCAGAGTGTCCAAGTGCTTGTGCAGCACATGCAGACTTGAGTGCTTTGATTAAAATCTCCAGTAGCTGCCTGTCAGAAGCAAGATTTTTTTTTTATCCAAAATAAAATAAAGCTGAATGGCAGATGTACGCTTACATCTCCTGAGATGTGTGTGCTGTCACCCTCCTCTCCACACTTTCATTGCAGCAGACACAGCCCTTTCTGCATGAAAGCAGAGCTCACTTTATTTTGATGTACAAAGCCTGAGCACAGACCCAAAAACGTACAGACACAAGACAGCAAGACGTCTGAGTGGATTCTTTGCAGCAGAATGACTCAGAATAAGGAAGGAAACTTACTTTTCATCAGCGCTTTGTGTGGGGTTTGAAAACCAAAGGGAAAACTTGTTGGGACAGATTATGTTGAATAATTCTGAGCAAGGACCAGCCCTTAGTAGTGGGGAGCATTGGCCAGGAAATGGGACAAGAATTGGGATCCAGCACAAAGGAACAGCCTTCCAAGGGGGTTTTCTCTTCTGCGAGTTCCAGCGAAGGGCAGGAAATCTGGAAGATGTGGTCCAACAGGAGGCTGGTAGGGCAAGACCCAAGGCTATCTGCCATAGATATAAACCAGGAGCTTTATTTCTTGCTACCCAAACAAATTACGGGTTGTACAAGTACAAAATGCTGACTTGGAAAAGGAAATCCACTTGTGTTGGAGGAGTCAATTTACAAAGAGCCACTGCATACAAAGGAACCTTGAGCATTTATGATGTATTCCTCTTAAACCCATCAATGTGGATAAATTAAGCTGTGTCACACTTGAAAATTACTTATTTTCACTTAAAACCAAACAGGTGCCTGTGAAGCACCATGGCTTTTGTTATAAAATTCAATCCAGCGAGCCCAGGAACATTGCTTGAGGAAAGCCCCATCCTGCAGGCTTTGGTGTGGCTCTGGGAGGCTGGGGGGGCTGGGGAAGGGGGTCAGCAGAGGCAGGAGCACACAGGCAGGGGGGTGCTTGTCCCCAGGGATGACACTGCCAGTCGCTCAGGCAGTGGCAGCTGTTGGAAAGCTCCTTGGCCGATAGCATATGGCTGAGCCAGGCACTGCTGGCTTCTTGCTGGGAAGATTTTGCACCAAGTAGGAACAAGAGCAGAAACATGGTAAAATCTGCCAATTCCATGAGTTGATGCAACTTACACTGAGCCAGGGACAAAGGGCCAGAGAGAAACTGGTACCTGGGAAACAATGAGGGCAAAATTGAGTGCCTTCACAATAAGGGGAAAGAGAATTTAACACGGAAATCATGATCCCACTGACTGGAAGAGTGGAAACACAAGTCATTGCCAAGAACAGTGTGTTCAGATTTAGCTTTCTCATCTGCCAGCCAAAGACTGAGCAAAAAATGTGAACATGGTCAAAATGGCAAAAAAAAGATTGTGTGGACAACAATCCTCTCTTTTAGGAGAAAAAAAAATAATAAAAAAAATCAAAACCTCATGCTTCAGTGGTTAAAACACTCCCCAACCATTGGAAACTATGAGATTGCCCAATCCAGGACAGAGAACATCTGATATCTGCTCAGCAGGATTTACCAACCAGCTCTGTCATGATTCAGTTCACCAAACCCCCTTCATTTCCAGAGTGTATCTACCCCTTTAATTAATAGATGATGATCAAGTAGCTCACCATGAACCAGGTTTCCCCAGTCACCAACCATTCCCAACCTTTTTTGGTAAACTAATGTTAGGATGTATGTGTGTTCGTTAATTACGGACTTGTGGCTGCAGCCAGTCTAGACAGCACCCAGAGGATTCCAGCCTGGCTAGATTAAAATCAGAATCGTTAATGGGTTGGGTTTGGTTTTTCCCTTCTCTTTTGGAAGCCCGGGGTTTGGTATCCCCAAAAGACAGCACTTAGGAACATTTATCAACAAAAAAACTCCACTGAGATATATTTCTGTCAATAAAGGAGCAAGAAAAAAATAAAAATGAAGCCAGTAAGATGATATTTAGGAAAAAAAGCACTGCCTGCTGCCTGGGTTTTACAGGAACACTTCACACCGGCCCGGTCTCTCCACAGCCCAGGGCCGCAAGGCTCTGATGGAGGCCAGCCCCGGTCCTCGGGGCACTGCGGGAGGCCGCACTGCGCCCGGGCCCGAATAGGAATCGGGCGACGGAAACTCCCTCCCCGTTCACGTGCAGGGAAATCCCTCGGGAAACCTACGGGCAATTCCCAGAGTACGAGGTGCCGCCGCTCCGGGACCGGCGGCCGCTGGGCCGCTCTCCGCAGGACCGACAGCGCCGCATACGGGCCCGCCCGGGGAGGCGGGACCGGGCACCGGAGCGTCCCGGGCCGGCCGAGGCAGAGGAGTGGCGGGGAGGGAGAGACCCGAGCAGAGCAAGCACACGGCGACCCAGAGTCTCTTATAGCGCCCGCTGCGCCCTGGCCCGGCGGGGGTCCCGCTCTCCGCGGGGAGGGTGGCCGGGGGTGACCGGGCTCATGGAGGGCGGTGCTGGCGAGCGGCTGCCGGCGCTGCCCGAGGGCGCCCGGCCCGCCCCGCTCCCGCCCGACCCTCCCGCAGGGCTCCGCCGCG
>VZTI01002163.1:344692-362467 GCA_013397865.1 Struthidea cinerea | reverse complement strand
GGGCGGGGGTCGCCGGGCTGGCTGCTGCCGAGCTCTGCAGCCACGGCAGGCTTCGGTGAACAACCGCTGTGCCCTGGTACCGGGAACGCGTCTGCCTTCCGGGGACTGCCCTGTGTTTGTCTCCGGTCAGCCGTGCTGCCAGGCGCGTGTGGCTGTGTGGGCACGTCGAGCGGGTCAGCAGCTTCTGGGTCTCCAAGAAGCTTTTTCCCGTGATCCTTCCGTGAACAATGCCCATGCCCTTTTCATTTGGAAACCACTGTTGATAATGTTTGTGTTGCTTTTCCTGGTTGGCCCAGTCCCATCTTCAAACTTTTGGGGAGATCCCTGCTCTTTCTGACTCAGTGGTGTAGTCTGTCTCTGATCTGTCTGACCCTTGCTGAGGTATGTTTTTCAGGTGTGTGATGAACCAGAGGAGCTGAAGAGAAAGGTGGCTGAGCTGGCAGCAGCTGTGCGGAGTGCCAGGCACCTCGTCATCTACACAGGCGCTGGGATCAGCACGGTGAGTTTGGGGGGCAGCAGCTGGAGCCCCTTCAGGGGGTGGTATTGGCTGGACTGTTGCCTGGTTCCTGAATGACCACAGGACGTGTGTGACGAGCCCGGGATGCTGCATGAGTCCTGCGGCCAGCAGTTTCCAGGCTGCATCCTGGGGTCACTCCTACTGCCCAGGAGATCCTGTGGCTGTGTTGCCTCTGACCACGTGCAGGATGCGCAGCCTGAGCAAGAAGACGCTGGTCTTGCCTCGCTCAAGTCTCTTCAATGACTTGGTGTAAAACCTCAAGCCACTTAGCTCAGGAACACTATATGTGTTGTTGGACATGCAGGGACAGCTGGGGATTATTGGAAGTTATAAACAGCAGCTTGAGAACTGTTTTGTTGCAGCTGCCTGGGGCAAAGCAGCAGTCTGGTTCTACCTCTTCTAACGTGACATCTGTCACCTTTGTGTGACCTCTGTCACTCCATTCTCTGCTGACATGGAGCATGGCTCAGGGCAGGGGGCTGAGTGCTCATGTCACCTGCATATTTGCTAGATATGCCAAGTGTGGGATACCAGAAACCAGAGTCTAGGGAAAATAAGAAAAGGCTCAAGAATGAAGTTCTGTGTAGGGAAATGGGAAGTACCAAGGGTGAAAAAGTGTTCTGGAGGGATTCCGTAACGGTAAAACTGGAGAAAACTAACACTAGAGGTGAGAATGAGAGCTGAAAGGTAGAGAGAGAAAACATATGAGGAGATATCCCTGGGTTCGGGAACAACTACGCTGGAAAACTTGGAGTGAATGAAAAAGCAGCCATGGATGGAGGTGTCTGCGGTTGTCCTGGGTGGGCCTGGGTTGGTTGTGTTTATGTACAAGAGCTGTGACAACCCCCCCCGACAGGCCTGGTTTTCTCTCCTGGTGACAGGCAGCTTCAATCCCAGACTACAGAGGCCCCAACGGCATTTGGACACTGCTGCAGAAGGGCAGGAGCATCAGGTGAGGAGCCAAATTCTGAACTGTGTGACAGAAAGCTGATACTGGAAGAGGTAAATGGCAATTCCAACTTTTTTTTTCCTCCCCTTGCTTCTTGTCAGGGCTGCAGACCTGAGTGAAGCAGAGCCCACGCTCACTCACATGAGCATTGCCTGCCTGCACAAGCACAACCTGGTAAGATTTTTCCTCACCTTACTCATGTTCCTCTGCCTAAGAATGATAAACCCAGCAGGGAAGAGAAAGCTTTTCAGGAGATTGTCTGACTATGTTTTTGGCTTAAGTGGCTGCACATCCATGTAGGAAGATGTGTCCAAGCCTTCCTTAGTGAGCTGCAGGCTGCAGCTCTGGCAGTTTTTCCCCTGGTGCCTTTTAACATGTTGTATTTGTACTTGGTGAGGCTGGTCTGGGGAACTGGTCACGAATCAGCCAGCCCTAGAAATGCTCTGTTTAGCAGGAGGAGGCTTTCCATTTAGCTTTCACAAAGGTCTGTTCACCATGCTCTTCCTCTGTGGGTCCTGCTCTGACGTACAGGCTGTTGGTGCGATTTGGGACATGCGCATCACCTGCTTGGAGTGGTACCTGTGCGGTCTGTAGGAGCTCAGTGTTTTGTTCCCTTCAAGGTGCAGCATGTGGTGTCTCAGAACTGTGATGGGCTGCACCTGCGGAGCGGGTTACCCCGAGCTGCAATATCTGAGCTTCATGGGAACATGTACATAGAGGTGAGCGGCCAGAGCAGGAAAAAGTCACTGTTAAGTGGCCTCACAAAAAGAAAACGTAAACTCTTGATCTGCCACTAGCTCAGGAGGAATTAGTACAAGGGCTTGGCCTCTGTGCAGTTCCTGTCTTCAGACCATCAGGTGTGGGGTGAACTACTTAGAAAGTACCAAACCAAACTCTGTAGCTCTTTCTCTGTACTTGTTGGAGCCTTTTGCTTCTGACCTCTCTTCCTCAGCCCTTCTCTGAAATCCCTCCCAGCATGTAGCCAAAGACTGCCTGTGGCTCCACTTGCTGGTTTTCAAAAAAAACTTAAGGTTTTCCAAGTTAGCGTCTGATCCCTGATGCTTCTGTCTACGACTTCTGTGTTGTCCCCAGAAATGCTTTTCTTCCAAGAGAACAGGCTTGCTCCTGGCCTCTTGTGGGCGGGATGGTGATGATGTGATGGGGTTTCTGCTTTCTGCACCAGGTCTGCACTTCCTGTACACCCAACAGAGAGTACGTGCGAGTGTTTGATGTGACGGAGCGCACAGCCCTGCACAGGCATCACACGGGCAGGATGTGCCACAAGTGTGGGGCACAGTTGAGAGATACAATCGTCCACTTTGGGGAGAAGGGGACATTGAGACAGCCCCTGAACTGGGAAGCAGCAACAGAAGCTGCAAGCAAAGCAGATGTGATTCTTTGTCTGGGTTCCAGCTTAAAGGTAACTTTAGAGACTCGGTGAAGATTGTTAGCAGCATTCCCTCTTGGTGATACACCTTGGTGCTGAGCAGTCTCCTCCCAAACAGACAACTGTAAACTCTGGTGTCAGGATTCGCCCAACATCTGTGATAGTCTCTCTTCCTCCCTCTTTCCCCTCCTGGTAATACATTCCTTTTCCTCTCGCTGATACGGTTCACAGCTGCGTGTGCCCGTGGCCGTGCTGATCCTCTGTGCTTTGTGGCAGGTTTTGAAAAAATACCCACGGCTCTGGTGCATGAGCAAGCCCCCCCCACGCCGGCCCAAGCTGTATATCGTGAACCTGCAGGTGAGATAAAGCCCTTGGCGCTGGGTTGGCCCGGTGTGAGCCAAGGGGCTGCAGATGTGTGGGGCCGAGCCCCTGCCAGGCCCCGGGCAGGAGCCCTCGCTGCCGCCCCGGGGAGCTGCCTGCAGCCGGCTCTGCTGTCGCTCGCAGTGGACTCCGAAGGACGACCTGGCCGCCCTGAAGCTGCATGGCCGCTGCGACGACGTGATGCGGCTGCTGATGGCGGAGCTGGGACTGGAAATTCCGCGCTACGACCGGTGAGCGGCCCGGGCTCTCTGCTCTGGGAGCCCCCGGCCCGGGGCCGCCTCCAGCGCCCACCGCCGCCCTCTCTTTCCTTCCGCAGGGCGCGGGACCCCATCTTCGCGTTGGCCGAGCCGCTGCGCCCCGAGGAGGAGGGCACGCACTCGCGGAAACCGGTGGCGCCGCCCCGGGAGGAGCCCCAGGAGCAAGAGCAGCCCCGGGAGCGGGCGGAGGCGGCGGTCGGGCGCCCCGGGGGGTGGCTCGGCCGCGGCTGCGCTAAAGGCGCCCGGCGCAGGAAGAGCCGCTGAGCGCGGGGCGGGGCGACGCCGCGCCGCCGGTGACAGCGCGGCCATGCTGCGCAACGGGGCGGCGGGCGGCGGCGGGGCTGCGACGGGCGGCGGCGGCCAGCGGCCCGTGCGCGTCTGGTGCGACGGATGGTGAGTGGGGCGGGCGCGGAGCCGGGTGATGTCGTGGCGCCGCAGAAATAAACGGTGTTGGCTACGCTGGTGCCTCCGCCTCCTCTGTCACCGCGGCGGGACGGGCCCGGGCCCGGGCCCGGGGGAGAGCGACGCTCTCCGCGCAGAGCTGCCTTGGAGCACCGGGCGAGCCGGAGCGAACGGGACCGCTCCGGAGCCGGGAGCGCCCTTGGGCTCGGCCGCCGAGCGGGCCTCGGTGAGGCCCGTCGGTTCCCCCCGGGCTACAGCCGGCACCTGCCGCACCAGGACCGGCTCACTGCGGTGGGAGGAAGCGCTGCTGCGGGCCCTGGTGACCGGGCTGTACCGGCACAGCCCTGCCCGGCAGCAGAGAAAAGCACCTTCAGCCCGAAAGCCTGTGGCAGATTGCCCGCAGCTTCCAAGGAGGCGCGTCCCGGTGTGCCCGGGCTGACCCGGCCCTTTTTTTTCCAGCTATGACATGGTGCACTATGGCCACTCCAACCAGCTGCGCCAGGCGCGGGCCATGGGCGATTACCTGATCGTTGGGGTCCACACGGATGGTAAGAGGTTTTACTAGGTTTCATCTCGTGCAGCCCCTCAAATTGGCCAGCAGCATTAGCCCCAAGAGAACCAAGAGTTCCTGATAGGGTCAGGCTTCTTTCTGCATCTGCTCCAGGAGCAGTAGCCTTCAAGAGAAAAATGTCCCTTCTCTGGGAGCGGAGTTACCCCGTCACACTTTTGGACTGAGGATTAGGTGGGTCAGATCTTGCAGTCTCTGGGGGTTGATCTGCATTCTGTGCTATAAAAACAGTTGAAACTGCTGAAAATCAGTCTGGTTTTGCTGGTAGGAGCTGCAGAACTTATGTTCCAAAAAGAGTTACTGTGTGGAGAAAACTCATTTCAAGGCCATCTGGAAGTTAAGTGCCAGAAACAAGTTCTTGCATGTGAAGATATATTTTTAAATGGGTTTATGGATGGAGAATTTCTAGTATGAACCAAGTGTAGTATGAAGTTACTGTTTAAGAGGGAAATTTCCCCTAGGGGGATGCCAGGATGCCCAGCTCATCCCCTCAGGAGGAAGTATCTGGTTACAGGGGAGCAGTGAGACCTTTTGCCCTCTGAGTGAATTCCAGGGCCCTTGTTAAACACTTAGGAAATGCAACTGAATGAAGATATTTTCTGATCTATCTGGGGCTTCCTTTGTTACTTTGGGGTGATCCTGAGCTGAGGATAAACCTGCAGTGAAATTCACCTGCCCATGAAATGAGTGAGGCAGCTGTGACTGAAAGTCACTGTAGCTGCAGGACTTTCTTCTAACTGGAATTTTGTTTCTCCCCCAGAGGAGATTGCCAAGCACAAGGGTCCCCCCGTCTTTACGCAGGAGGAGAGGTACAAAATGGTGCAGGCCATCAAGTGGGTGGATGAGATTGCTCCTGGAGCTCCTTATGTCACCACCCTGGAAACCCTGGACAAGTACAGCTGTGACTTCTGCGTGCATGGGGGTGAGTGGTGTTTGAGGCAGTGGCTGTGCTAACATGGGCCCTCGGGGCTGTGTGCTCCAGGTGCCCTGCTGCAAACCGAGCACTGTCCCGGCTGGTGCGGGGCTCGAGGATACCTGGTGTGTGCAGAGCTCTGCCTTCTCAACGCCTGCACTGGGGGTCGGGGGTACTCCATGATACAGATCTGCCTTCCCAGTGCCTGCACTGGGCAGCACAGCTGCTCCTGTCTCGTGGTCTGGAGAAACATGTCAGTGTGCTCAGAATCTTGAGAGTGGCCAGGGCCCTTGGTTTTAACTTACAAAGGTGAAATGTGTTGTTTAAAATTATCCCGAGGTTGCCCTTAGCACCAGCAGAAGTTTGTGCAAAGGGGAAAGCAATTTACAAAACTTAAGTGTGGAAAACACTATTGAAAAAGTAAGCATGCAGAAATGCAATCATGTTTATATCTACTTATCCTGGGACAAGGTTAGATCTGAAAAGCTTCTCTCTTTATCCAGCTGATAAGCTGTTCAGTGGCTCAGCTGACCGTGTGGCCAGAGACCTAGTTCTTACTGTGAACACTTCTTGGTGTACAGTTGCTGGAGAGAACCAGTGTTCTGAGGAAACGTTCTTGCTGTGGGACTCTGTCCCTTCCTGGGCTGCTGCCGATGCTCATTAAGCCTCAGCCCTTCCTCCCTGCTCCTCTGAAGGAATTTTGTTAGTTTGACCAGGAGTAGTCTTTGCACTCATTTCGTGTATCTCTCATCTGATTCCAGCTACCTGCTATTGATAAGCCAAGTATTTCACTAAATGTAAATAAATCCTTAATCTTTAGAAGATAAATATGCTTTTTTCACGTGGATGGAGTGGTTATCAAATTCCTCATTAACTTCATTGCCTGCCCTGAACGTGTTTGGTGCGCGTGACCCCTTACAGGGCTTGGTGAGGGGTTATGACAGTAGAGGAGTGCTTGCGGCCTCTGCTCCAACTGCTCACATTCATCCCCTCTGCCACGTCATTCCGTGCTTCTCCTGAGCAACACGCCTGCACCGGCGTTTTTGCCAGGTTGTGTTTGTGCAAAAGCTGAGTTTGGAAATAGCTGAGCTTACCTGGGAAGGTGACAGCAATCCTGCTGTTTGTGCCTCTCCTGGCATGCCAAGCTGTGCTGGAGTGTGTGCCCTCCTGTTCCTGTGCTCTGAGGGGAGGGTGTTGGGTTTTAGGAGAACTGAGCGGGACTGAGCCACCCGACTGCGTGGGCTGCCCTCTGACTGTTTTGACAAAGGGAAAACAACTTAGCTTTTGCTTGTGAAGGCTTTGTACCATCACCAAAAGTACGTGAGAGGTGTTCCTGCAGAGGGAGTTGGAGCCATGTGCCGGGGATGAACTGGAATTGCCTCTGCAGAAGGGTCGCTGGATGTCCCTGTGGAAGTGCCATCACTGAGAAGAAGAACTTTCTGTTGGATGAACTGTTTCATTGACTGAAAACTTGTAACGTGAACCAATGGTTAAAACCAGTCCTAGAAGAGCTAAAAGGTGCTTTTTAACATCAATATGGATAGTGCTTGTTTATTGTCATTCAGACAATAATCAGCTGTGCCCGCTGCTGCAGGGCACCCAGCAGTGCACCAGATGGGTAATGGTGTTTAGTATCCAGGAATATCCTTGTCTTCACAGACACTGTAGTCTTAAAAACCCCTGGCATTTTTGTGGGGCACAGGACGTGTCCCCTGTGTATGCACAGGGATTTGGATTGCAGAGTTCCAGTCTGGCTCTAGGTTTGTTGGACGTGCATAGCTGCTGCTTTTGTGCAGCAGAGCTTGGGTACAGTTCTGAGGCTTTTTTCTCTCTGCAGATGACATCACCTTAACTATCGATGGCAAGGACACCTATGAGGAAGTAAAGACAGCAGGGCGATACAGGTAACCTCCTGCTGCTTTCCTGTTTATTTTGTTTTGGGCAGAGTTTCTGGGAATTTGTGCCCTGAAGGGAAGTCAGATGACACATACCTATCTTCAGATCACACCTGAACTTGGTTGTATGTGTGTCAGAGCTTCAATTGCTCCCAGCATTTTGGCTGCCCAGTGGGGCTGTCTGGTTCCTGACAGATGCTGGTTCTAGTTTTAAAGCCTCACTGGGAGTTGGCTCTGTTGGGAAGTCCGAGTGAGGGAAGCGTTGTTCACATGAGCAGTTGCTGTGGCACGAGGACGATGCAGAGGCTCAGCAAATAAATGCTATACTTGAGAAGGAAGGCTAAGACAGAGGCGTACGCTCCCATGGCTTCTGCTTCATCCTTTGCTTGTCTCCTGCAGGGAATGCAAACGCACTCAAGGCGTGTCCACCACTGACCTTGTTGGCCGCATGCTGCTCATGACTAAGGCTCACCACAGCAACATAGTGAGTCAGAGGGCTTTGGGTGGGAGGTGGAGTACAGGGCATGTGCCACCTCTTCCCTTCTGCTGCCCCAGACGGAGTAGAGCGGAGGAGCAGAGCTCCTGGGCCTTGCTCCCAGGTGCATGGAGAACGGACAGTGGCAGCAAAACAACCTGCTCATGTTTGCTTCAACATGTCTGAGATCACAGTGTGATGGGACAAAGATTCTGATGCCTCATGATCAGTGCGGGCCTCAGGAATGTTAGGGAACTGCAGGCAAGCCCATGACTTCTCCCACGGTGAAACAACACAGTGCAGGCACATTGACCTGTCAGCCAGGTGCTGCCAGAGTTGGAAACTCCTCTCCCTTCCCACTGAGCTTCGTGTTTCTACTTTCTGCTGTCTCTAGTCTGATCAGACCTTTCTTGAGTCTCCTCAGCTCACACTCTGGTTGGGAGCTAACCTAACCAGGGAAAAGTAAAATAGGTTGTTTTATGTCAGGTAATAAGTTGAATGTACTGAGTAATGAAGGAATCTGTGAATAGAATCACCTGGATAACTGCAGGAACAAGTGACCCACAGGTGAATTCAGGGACAGAGGGAGATGTTTTGGTGTGCTGAGCTGTTAAATTGGCTTAGCTGTAACACGTGAGTTCACACCGAGATCTGCCCAGTGCTGCTGGCTGCTGCAGAGACCTAAGCCTGGCTTTCGTGAGGATCTTTGGCAGGAGAAGGTATGCTGTCCTATCAGGGGCTTGCCAGGCTGAGGGAGAATGCAGCTGTGCAGCACTCGTGGGGCTGCAGGTTGGGCAAGAACCACCACCTTTGCTGGTGGTGCCAAGCTGGGATCAGATAAGGACACATTTCCTCTGACTCATGCCAGGACAGGACTCTGGTTTAGGTATTAACCAGTTTGTCAGCATTCAGTGCCCCGGATGCCTGGTGTGCGTTTTTGAGCCTGGCCTTCCCAGCGCTTCCCACATACAAGCATATCTTGGTTGGATGAGCTGTGCAAGTGCTTAAACATTTTGACTCTTTATCTCCCTTCAGGATGAGGACCTAGACTATCGGAAGCACACTGACAACTTTGGGAAGGTAATGTGAGTTCTGGTCGTGGACGTCTGGTTGTTGTCCTACCTGAGAAGCATTCCCAGTGTGCTTTCTGGCCTGTTGCAGGCTTGTTTGTCCTCCCACATGTAGCAGTAACATCTCGGTGAATGTCTGCTGTCCCCATACAGCAGCGCCTGCAGTGGGTGTGATGGGCAGGTGTGGCACAGGACAGCGCATGAGCTGTCCTTCAGTGGGACCACAGGGCTGCTGTCCCCACTGAGCCTGTGCTGGGTTCCTTCCTTGTTGTAAATTCCTTCCTGCCACTTCCCTTGGGACCCGAGTGCTTGTGGTTCCAGCCCGGGGACAGCCTCTGTGGATGCTCCTCTCAGTGCTCGTGTTGTTTTGAAGGTGTATTGGGTTTGGGAGGTATTGACACAGCAGGCACGTGGCCACACTGTTGCAGAGCTTGAAGGCAGCGCATTCCTCTTGGCATTCCAGCTGCCGGGTCCAGCTTGCAGCTCGCACTGCTTCTAAAGAGTCATCAGCCCTGTTTGTTTCCTTGGCAGCTGGATTGCCCCTGCTTAATGAGCTGCGCCAGCAGCTAGAGCAAGTCTTTTTTACTCACAGGAGGTTTGCTGACCTGTATGAATCATCCTTAGTTCCCCACTATGTTGGGGGTTTTGAGCAGGTGTTAGGGGACATATTGCTCCAGCACGGCTGTTTCCTGGGGCTTGGATCTGGGTAGAATGGATCAGGGCACTGGGTACCCTACATGACCCTGACAGCTGAGCTGTCTGCGTGCTGCCCTTTGCAGGGCCTGCTCTGGCCTCAGCTGCAGTGTCTGTGTCCTGCCAAGTCCCGTGGAGCAGCTTTGGGGAGCACAGCGGGTGACTTGGTGGCTGTTTGCACAACTACCACGTGGTGGGGACTGAGCTCTGTCCTCAGAGCTGAGGGGCCAGACAGGTGGCCTGAGGCTTGGCAGAGCGTAGGTTGGTCGCGTGTTGTCTCCCGAGCACGTCTTGCTTCTCATGGAAATCCAAACCTGCCCTGTTGTCTTCCTCCTTCCTGAGCTTTCCTCTTGGCATCTCCTGAGCTGGCTGCTGAGGGGATGATTTAGACAGAGCATAAAGGGCTTTTTTGACATTTGCTGAAGTACTTGATGCCAGGAATGTAGAAAGTCCAAGGTGCTGGGAGTTGTTACAGTTGCCAGCAAATTCAGATGAGCAAATTGCCCAGCACTGTGCTCTGTGTTGTCCAAACCCCCTCACAGAACCCGGAAAGAAGCTGTGTCTGGTGTATGTTTCCACAGGGGCCCAAAGGTCATAGTCCCTGGACTGGCGTCTCGCAGTTCCTGCAGACGTCCCAGAAGATAATCCAGTTTGCATCAGGGAAGGAGCCGCAGCCAGGAGACACCATCATCTATGTGGCTGGAGCCTTCGACCTGTTTCGTATCCTTGACTCTGGTTGCAGCAGTGGTCTTTGTTTGATGTTCTCATGTTGGGAGGCACCAGACTGGATATTTGCCTTGGTTTTTTTTTTTTCCTTTTCTGTAGCTGCACATGAGGGAGGAGTCAGGAGTGAGTTCTTCCTGGCAGTTTCTTAGTCACAGGATGCTGAGAAAGAAGCTATAGTTCCTCTGTGGAGCAATCTGTGGCTATTGGATTTCAGGAAGACAGTTGGATACTCTCAAGACTCTAATGATTGTGGTGAAGACTGGCTGCCATAGACCAAGGGACTGCAACAGAGCATCTGGAGCTGACACTCCATTCCTGGGGCAGGCTTTGAGGCTTTGTGCCAAAACATGGAACAAGTAGAAATTCTGGATAGAGGCAAAGCTGAGTCCATGTAAGGTGGAGCTGAAAAAATCTCTGGCTTTTGCCCAGAACTGGTGGAACCTGAGGAGGGAGGCAGCAACTGTTCTTGGAAATAGGCAATTAGTAGTGCAAGAATAAAATCCTAGGGATTCCCATCTCCCGCTGTTGTTTTTGAGTGACTCTATTTCTGTCTTCCTTCCTCTGTTTTCCATGTGAGCCTCAGTTCCTTAAACAGATCTGCAGATGTTGGTCATGTAGATTTCCTGGAGAAGGTTCACCAGTTGGCAGAGAAACCCTATATCATTGCTGGGCTGCACTTTGATCAGGTCCGTGTAGAACCTGTCCAAAGGCAGAGCAGCTTGGCCCTGTTCTCTGAACCAGGCAGGCTGTGCTCCGGGAGACAGGACAGGGATGTATTGACCAACGCGGGCATTTCATTTTGGGAGAGAGCAAAAGGGAAAGGAGTTGCTCTGTCTCTCTTCTGACTGTGCCTGGTGCTTTGCCGTAGGAGGTGAATCGCTACAAAGGAAAGAACTATCCCATCATGAACATCCATGAGCGAACCCTCAGTGTCCTGGCCTGCAGGGTGAGTGGGTGTCTCTGTGCTGTTCCAGAAATTGCCTAGAGCCCGGTGGTGCTCACTTGTGCTCAGTGATCTTGCACGAGTTCCTTGGTGCAAGACAGAAGAAGACAGACAAGATGAATCACTTGAGGCTGCCAGAGGTGCTGATGAACTCTTGGGAGGCTCTGCTGCACTCCTGTGCCATCCTTGCTGATCCAAGCTGGTGACCCATCCAGCTGTTCTGCCAGCAGTGACGGGGCTGGACTGGGCCATGTAGGGAGCTGTGTGGCTCTGTGTAGACAGACATGTGCCAGTAGAAAACTCTGCTCCCTGCAGCAGGGGAGAAAATTCCTGGGACAAAATTGTGGGGAGCCTCAGAAATGTGTGCCTGGAGCAATTAACTTTTGGATTTGCTCTGTAGGCACAGAAAGGACATTCTGTAGAGGAACAAAAAGCTGCTGTGTGACAAGCAGTTGCTGCTGAACCCACTTCCCTGTTCCCTTATTTGAACTTCTGAGTCTATAGCCAGGTGACATGCTCAGGTCTCTTTAAGAAGCAGCTGGTTTCTGGCTTGGGATTGGGTTTTGGGTTTTTGTTTGATGGGGGTTTTTTTCACATCTGGACTCTACCTGGTTCCTTTTTTAGTATGTCTCAGAGGTGGTGATTGGAGCTCCCTACGCTGTCACTGCTGATCTGTTGGATCACTTCAGGGTGAGTCCTTGCATACAGATGGACACGAAGATGCTGGTGTGTGATGTGCGTGGGGAGCTAAAGTGGTGCAGGACAACATGGGTGCAAGGAGGCAGTGTCCTGTTCAGTGGGTTACAGGGAGCTCCAGAGGGACTGCCAGGCTGGTGCAGGAGGGTGGCTTTGCTGGTTTCCGGGCTGTGCTCAGTGGGAGTAGTGGCAGGAAATGTCCCTGTCATCTTTTGGATCTTGTCAGTGACTTTTCTGTCCTTCTCCAGGTAACACTTGTTTGCCATGGAATGACTGAGGTGGTGGCAGACAAGGACGGTTCTGATCCGTATGAGGTAAAGTACCAGCTGCTTTGTCAGCATTTGATAGACAGAGCCTGGCTCTGGTTGTGTTCCTGGACTGAGAAGGTGTATTGCAGAGGAGGCTACCTGGGCAGGGCTTTGGCAGGTGATGCAGCTTTTCATCCACCCCTGAGGGTAACTACATGGAGCAGTCAGTAAGTCATTCCCAACAGCTCCACTCTTCCAGGCATTGTTTTGCTCTGCCTGTTTCTATGCCTTCATGGCAGGGTGAGAAATCCTGTGTGCTTTGCTCTCTGCCAGTCCTGCGCAGCTTCCGTGTACGTGGGGCTTTGCTTTCAGCAAGTGTTTGTTCTGCCTCCGAGGAGATCGCTGTACATCCTGCCTGTCTGGCCACCACAGGACTTGCCACAATGCAGCTCAGCTGTCACTGCTGAACTGCACACCCAGTTCCCACATGTTTTCACAGCCCAGCGCTATGTCTGTTTGCAGGAACCGAAGCAACGCGGCATTTTCCAGCTGGTGGACAGTGGCAGCAATCTCACCACAGATCTAATTGTGCAAAGAATCATCAAGAACAGGTTGGATTTCTTTGTCTCCCGGTTCTGTCACATACCGTTCCATCCAGAGTATCTGGGGACTGATTAATGGGACCAAATAGGGAGAGAAGGGGTTATCTAAAGGCATAGAGTCAGCAGTCTTGTCCTTCCTCTTTCATAGCTTGGGCAGGCTGTAAATGTGGTTGTACCAGTCTGTACAGGGAAAGGAACAGCTGAACTCTGCTGCATGGCACATTTATTGGATTTCTCCTATAATGATAAATTTCCTTGCCATATCCTGGGGAAAAGAGCATGTTGCTTCTCTCAGAGTTTTGGTCTTTTAGGCCTGAGTCCTTCACCTTCAGCACCTTGGCTTACATCAGTGATAAATTTGATTTTGGTGTTACAACACCCAGGACAGCCCAAGAATGGAATAGCAGCTTCTTCCACATAGGGAGAAAGAAGTAGTGTGGGACCAGTGTGGGAGCCCAGGACTGCAGTGATGGCAACAGCCATGGGAAGCTAGCTCTGGGAGAGGCTCTGGAGGAGTCTGGGGATTCTGGGGGCTTTCTGAAGTGCTCTCGGAACAGAGCAGCATAGGAGAAGGCAGTGCTCTCCTGCTCCAGGTGCTTTTGTCTACAAGAGATAAGGATGAATGAGAATCTCAATGGCACTGTGTGATTTTTGCAGGCTGGAGTTTGAAGCTCGCAACCAGAAGAAAGAAGCAAAAGAGCTGGCTGTGCTGGAGGCCATGAGAAGGCTGGAGGAGGAGAAGCACTAGGCTGCAGAGCATGGATGTGTGGGCCACAGAGCGCTGCAACTGCACCCTCCAGAAGAGCAACAGCTTTTCAGGAAAGGACCCCTGAAGGGGGGCAGCACTGCTGGTACGCAGGATGTGCTGTCCTACCCTCTGCTGTCCTAGCTCCTCCTGCACTAATTATGCAGACATAATGAGTTGGGATTCCGCTGCCTAGTTTTATCTCCGTTAATCAGTCCCCGACCCCTTTCCCAGGAGGAGATTTGACAAAAAAAAAAAGGTTTTAATTATAACTAATGTTTTAACATGTTGATGTGCTTTTACCTTCTGCCATTTCTGGCTCTTAGTAGGAGTGAAGTGGAGGAGCTGCCCATGCCCCCTTGTCCTGCCAGACTCTGCTGTCCTGACTGGGGTCTGCATTCCAGAGCAGCCCCTTGGGCAATGGTGTGGGTGGCTGGACAGACAGCGAGCAGCCTCGGGGACTAAGACAGGGCTCATGTAGTTCCTACTGCTTAGGAACAAGGGCGTGGCTGCCAGAGGTGGTGCTGAGCTCTGGAGTTCACTGTGCTGCCTCTACTCAGCTCCTGCCCCTGCACAGACCCAGAGCTACTCAGGGCTGAGCAGGATAAAGGCAAATCCTTCGCTGCCCCAGTGACAGGCTGCAGGTTGCAGCTGCTGAAGGGGCAGGTGGTGCTGGCATGCTGGGTGGAGGTGTTTCTCCACATGAGGCATAGGAATCCTGGGGCCTTTTCCCAAAGGCTCTCCATTTGCGAGGCAGCAGGACCCGATGCCTCGTGTGGACTGTACTCAGAGACCCACTTGCTACTGCCACCAGGGCCCACCTTGTGCCCGATGGCTTACCTGAGGGTGGGACCTGGCCAGGTGAAGTTTTAGGGTTGTTTTCTGATGGCTGACATGCAGCATGCCTGCCTCTAAGGGGAGGTGCATGGCTGGGAGGATGGGTCCTGAGCTGTGAGCCCCTTTTGCCTCTTACATTCCAGGATACTGTGGTGGATATCCTGAGCAGCTCACTGCACTGTGCCAGATGGTCCTTCCAGGCTGTGTCTGGTGTCCTCTCTCTTGTAAACTTTTATTGCTGATCATTAATAAAATGTTGGAAGAGTTGTGCATTGGTCTTTTTGGGGCTTGAGGCCAGGTAGCAGAAAGGGGGCATAGGGAACATGTGCTGAACCCCACTGCACTGGTACTGAGTGGGTGCACCACACTCCCACTGCATCTCTGCAGCTCCAGTGGCTGGGGCTGGCACGATGGCTCCTCAGCCCCAGAGCAGCCATGACTCAGAGCTGGGCTCTGCCAGCTGCGTGCACAAATTCCCTCTCTGCAGTGTGTGGCCCCATCCCATGGGCACTGCAGAGGAGTTTGTCCTTAAGGACAAACAGCTCAACCTTGGTGACGCACGCGCCCTGTGCTGAGCGCACTGCTGAGTCACCTCCAGGACGCAGGCAGGTACCACTGTTATTAAAAAATTACAGTGTTTTATTGCTCCTCTTGCTGGGCATGTGGAGACGTCAGCTCCACTGGTTCAGCCGTGGTGCAGTGGAGGTGCCCTGTTCCTCAGGGCCTCAAGAGCTGCTGCTGAGTTTATTCTGAAAGCTTTGGCATATGATTAATGTTCCTTTCTCCCAGTGCCTCTGGGCCCTTCTGGTGAGCTATTTACTGACAACCTGTGAGTCCCTGGGCACAAGTGAGTGTAGAGTTAAAATGGGGGGAGGACAAGGGGAAATGGCCTGAATTTTAAGTTTGTGACTTTGTTTGGGTTCTGTGGTTTGTTGGTTGTGTGCTCTTTCTTTGTTTTTTTGGTGTTTTTTTTTCCCCCTCCAGGCACAGAAGATCAAGACTGGTTCCTGCACCCATCCCACAGCACCCCACCTTGGATGCAGAGTGCAGAGTGCCTGGCGTTCCCTTGAGCATTTGTAGCAGGCACCTGTAACAGCAGCATGACCCTGCTGAGGGGAGCAACAGATTTGGCCCAGACACCCCAAAGCCCCTGCCCCAAGCAGGACTGGGGGTCACCCCCAGGGTCCACATGGTGGCTCCAGGCAGGAGCTCAGCACCAGGATTGGCGGTGGAGTCAAGCTGCAGCAGGGTCTTACGACACTGTGCTGACCTCCTCCATGATGGGGACCCTGGGCTGTGTCCCCTGCAGCAGCGGGTGGCCCCAGTGCCCACTGAGGTTCCTGGGCAGGCAGAGGCAGTAGCAGCCTCTACCTGGGCTGGGCTGTGCCAAGGATGGCACAGCAGGTCAGGTCCATGGTGTGTCAGAGCTGCAGCCAGGGGCGCTGCTGGGACAGGGGACTTCTTGGCTTCTTTCCTAATGAGCTTGGTAGCCACTGGGGCCAGGCAGGGCCCTGGGCACCCCCACCGGGATGGGGACTGCAGCCAGACTGGGTGCTGTGCTCCGGGATTCACCCCTGTGGAGGAGGTGGCCACCCTAGGTACCTGTCCAGGGGTGCCCCTGCCAGGGAACGGCTGGTGTTGGGGGGGCTGCTGCCACCCCACTCTCATCACCAAGTCTGTATCCTGCTGCCAGGGCTGCCCCAGGGCTGGGCAGAGGATGTGCCAGGTCTCCTGCAGCACAAGGGGGAGCAGGACCTTTCTGTTTGTGGGGAGACAGGGACAGAGACCCCATGCCTGCAGTCACTTGCTGTCCAGCACAGCCCCTCGGCCCCTGCTGTCCCTTCACTGTGCCCTGCAGCCCCCACAGGCGTTGGGCTGTCCTTGAGCCTAAGGCATTTTGTTCTGCTGGATATCTGAGCAGCCTCAGCACCACAGGAGGGAGAGGGGGGCTCAGCAACCCAGAGCTACCCAGATCTTGGTGGGCTCCCCCACTCCACCTCCCTACCCGAGGACAGACAAGACAGAGCCATCCCAAGCATGTTTATTGTCACCCCAGAGCCACCAGCACTGGCTCACTCCATGAGGTACAAGGACACAGTCACGCCCGCCTTATGCCGGAGAGCGTCACGAGTTCCTGGCAGCTCAGTGGCCATATCCGTCACGCACAGCATCTGCGGGAGATGCCGTCACAGTGCTGGCTAGCAGAGATGGGGAGCCCCCAGCTTGCCTGACGCCTGCCGGGGTGGGGACCCCGCTCCTGCTGCTAGCTGCAGAGCACCGCGGGGGTGAGGGGGCCGCTGCGGTGGGAGCACGAACCGTGCCTAGCGTCCCGCAGGGAGTAGCCCAAGCCCCTGGGGCGGCCCCGGTACTCACCGCGGTGCGGAGCCCCGAGGGCGGGTGGGCCGAGCTGGGCAGCAGTACAGCGAGATCGGGTTCGGCAAAGTCGTCAGTGTCGGAGCGGCTGGTGGGCGGCGAGCGACACAGACCAGAGAGTAGCTCCGAGGCTCTGGCCACCGCGGAGTGGCGGGGCAGGGTCGTCTACCGGTACAAGGGGTCGCCGGGGCGACACAGGACGAGCAGCGCCAGCCCCAGGCAGCGAGCAGCGCGCACGGTGCCGGCGCGGCCGCAGCGCCCGGGGCTGTCACCGACACCGCCTTTACAGCCGGGCGGGGGTCCCGCCTCGCTCGCCCTCCCCGCAGCGGCGCGACCCGCCTTCCGGGGCGGCGGAGCCCGCGGGGCGCCCGGCGGAGTCGCTTCCCGCCCCCCCGCTCCGTGCACCGACCCCGAGCGCGGGACACCGGACACAGACACGGACACGCGACTAGCGTCCGCACATTTATTGAGCGGGCCCGGGGCGGCCGGGGGTGGGCCACGGCCCGTCCCGTGCCCGGTGCCGCCCTCACTCCCGGAACTTCCACTCCTGGCGGCACATGGGACAGTGCTGCTGCACCTGCTGCGAGTTCAGCCACTTGAGGATGCAGTGCATGTGGAAGCAGTGCGAGCACTGCCCCCACACCAACGGGCAGTCGTCGCCGGGAACCTTACCTGCGGCACGGACACACCGTCAGCCCCACCCGGTGCGCAGTGACCGGTGCCCGTGCCGGTCCCGCACTCACAGTCAGGGCAGCAGCCGTTGAAGGCCATCCGGCAGATCCCGCAGTTCTCGTCGTTCGCCACCCACAGCCAGGACGCGACCCCGTGCCAGCTCCGCACGCGCACCCGCATGTCCCGATCCCGGTCCCGGTGCGGCCCCGCCGGAAGTGCTGCCCCCCCCCACGGCTTCCCGCGCCCGCCGCGCCGCGCCTCGGCCCCGCCTTTTCCGCTTCCGGCGCGGGCGCAGCGCGGCCGGAAGTGCGGGTGGGAGCGGTGCCGCCATCATGGCCGACAAGATGGACATGTCTCTGGACGACATCATTAAGCTGAACCGGAGCCAGCGTGGGGCCAGCCGGGGCGGCCGGGGCGGCCGGGGCC